>NW_021011518.1:2128587-2367449 GCF_003987935.1 Bombyx mandarina | reverse complement strand
AACAGAAAATAATCGGAAGCTGGTAAATGAAAAAAGTAACATTCGATTACTACGAATCGAATATCTTCAAAAAATAATTAATTATAGACAAAAAAGAAGACCGAATCGACCGAGTTGTAAACTACGCCGATGAGCCCTATTTCGACTCATCACGATGATAGCGACTCGGGTGATGAAAACAGTGATGATGATGATGGTCAAGATTATGAAAACGAAAAAAAAATTACAAATACCAGCTTCGCTTCAACTGAACCAAGACCTGGCAACAGCTCTAGTTTTGACTTAATAGAAGGAATATCTATTTTACCCCAAGATTAAATTATTACAATTATTAACCTATATGTTTTGTTGCCTAATAAATATATAAATAAATACATATTATGTTGATTTTAATAATTTAATAGCATTATGACGCAGAGTAAGTAATGTTTTTGCACGTGAGTGTACCATGCGCAAACTTACCCCCACTACGTCAACAAATGCTCAAGAAGTTTGCCGGTTATTATAAGTCTCTTAATTTCTTCGGTAGTTTATCCAACAATCGAAATTCGACCGTAAACACTGTCTCCTCAAGATTTAGATTCATTGTACGTATTTTTTTTAAAACCCTTCAATGTTTATTTAACTAAAAGATAACATTTTGACAAACAGTGAAAAAAAATGTTACTGAAATATTTTGTTTTTGCTTATTTACATACACCTATTCGCACTACCCGTCGCGTCGCTTGTTACGAACGGCTCGGCGGTTAAACTAACCCACAGACACAGCCCAGTGAGTTTCTTGTCGCATCTTCTCAGTGGGTCGCGTAAATCCTGCGAAGCGCTGCTCTTGCTAGGTCAGTGGTAGCAACTTCGCTAGGTTTGAGCCCCGTGGGCTCACCTACTAGTTCGGTGACGCTGATATAGCCTCTTAAGGCGATAAGCATAGGTAGAAAAAAAAAAACCTATTCGCGATAAGATTTTAAGCCACATATTGCCTTGAATACGTAAAACGTATTAAATATCTACACCGGTATAATTCAATACTTGTGGTGTATACTGTTAACTTGTTCGAAATAGACTTACTAGATTTACATTTGAAACCATACATTTGTAGCTATTAAAATGCGGTTAGTGTCTTCTACGTGATTCTTATTATAAAATACTCCAGGCATTTAACTTTACGAGGATTAAATTCTGGAAATCTAAAAAAAAGATGTACAAAATAATATTGAATGATTAAGTATGTAGAAAAGTAATCTCTTGATCCAATAAAGACGTATCTATGAATTGGTCGAAAAAGTACGAATATTTTTTTATAGGAAACTAGCTGACCCGGCAGACTTCGTAGTGCCTCAATAAGACCTAAACTTTTGTACAAAATAAGCTTAAAACAAACAAAAGAAATCCGTCCGACGGGGGACACATCAAAGGAAAACAAAAGTTGTTATTTTTATTTAATTCCGAGCATTTTCATTTTTTTTATTTACCTTTTAAACCTTCTCTGGACTTCCACAAATAATTCAAGACCAAAAATTAGCCAAATCGGTCCAGCCGTTCTCGAGTTTTAGCGAGACTAACGAACGACAATTCATTTTTATATATAACTAGTAAGGTCATAAGTATTGTCACACAGTAAAAACTTTTCTTTTAGAATGCTAGCCACAAAAAAGTTTATTGAATTCGAACTTCGAATTGTTCATGAAAATAAAAATGTATACTTTTAGAATTTTACTAATTTTTTAAATATGGAGTGGACGCTTAAAGAAGACCGTGTTGCAGTTATTGCGTTGCATCGTTGCGATTACGCGCCAATTAAAATTTTTAGTTAACTGAAAATTTTGAATATAACCAAAAAATTCGTTTATCGTACCATCAAACGATACAATGAAGACTCTAGTGTAGATGACAGGTCAAGAAGTGGTCGCCCTCGGTCTGTTAAGACTCCAGCAGTGATAAAAGCTGTGAAGGCGCGAATTCGAAGAAATCCCAAACGTAAGCAGAAACTGTTGGCCCTTCAGATGGGGTTCAGCAGAACCACGGTGAAAAGGGTGTTAAATGAAGACTTAGGGGCTTCGGGCATATCGAAGAAAAACAAGACATCGTTTGAATGCTCGTCTAATGGACCTGAGACTGAAGAGATGCCGCGCTTTGTTGAAGCGGTACGCGGGAAAAAAATATCGGGAAATTCTTTTTTCGGATGAAAAAAATTTTACCGTAGAAGAGAGCTACAACAAACAAAATGATAAGGTGTACGGACACAGTAGTGAAGAAGCGAGCAACCGTATTCCGCGTGTCCAACGAGGTCATTTTCCATCCTCGCTCATGGTATGGTTGGGAGTTTCTTATTGGGGCTTAACAGAGGTACATTTTTGTGAGAAAGGTGTAAAAACAAATGCAGTGTATCAAAATACAGTCCTGACGAACCTTGTGGAACCTGTTTCTCATACCATGCTCAATAACATGCACTGGGTATTCCAACAAGATTTGGCGCCAGCTCATAGAGCGAAGAGCACACAAGACTGGCTGTCGGCGCGTGAAATCGACTTCATCCGGCACGAAGACTGGCCCTCCTCCAGTCCAGATTTGAATCCGTTAGATTACAAGATATGGCAACACTTGGAGGAAAAGGCGTGCTCAAAGCCTCATCCCAATTTGGAGTCACTCAAGACATCCTTGATTAAGGCAGCCGCCGTTATTGACATGGACCTCGTTCGTGCTGCGATAGACGACTGGCCNATATTGACATGGACCTCGTTCGTGCTGCGATAGACGACTGGCCGCGCAGATTGAAGGCCTGTATTCAAAATCACGGAGGTCATTTTGAATAAACTTTAGTGTCATAAGAATCTATGTTTTGTTAAGTTCATTTTGGTATATGAATGGTTACATACTGAATAAACTTGTTTCAATTATTTTACATTAAACATGTGACAGAATTTATGACCTGACTAGGTATAGATATAGATTAATTATGATTAGATACTAAATAGTTACTTTTACACGTATATCGATATTACGTTTCTGTACTCTGTACTTATGACGTCACGTTCCTAATTGTTAATTTAAACATGTATCTACATAGAAAAACAGTGACTAAGAACTTCCTTTGTTGTGCAAGGACACAACAAGATACAGACTTGTTAAACTATGTAACAATATTTAGGTAGGTTGAATTTGTAAAGTAAAAAAAAAACCTAAGTCTCGAGTCGACTACCTATTTTTTCTCTTTATTTTGAGTCGGTTCAATGATATGAGTTTACGATTGTCAAAGGGGGCAATTTCTGGATATTTGAGAAGCTGACAGGCCTCTTTCAAGTGTTCGACGTTGGAAATATATTCCAACATCTGGCGTATTTCAGAACATCCGTTGTCTAAACCTATTTATTATCAGCGGTTGAGAGAACCAATAAACCTAGTCTCTGATTAACACCTATAATAACTGAGTTAAGGCAAAATCTAAGTTTCTTACGGATTTTTCCGGACTAATGAAACTGTATACCGAATCAGTGATATAGTCATTGTTATTTGAAAGCATCGGAAAGGCTTACTTACAAAACTTTTTGATTGATTCGATTTTTACGCTGGCAGTCAATACTGATTGAAAGAAATAAAAGTACAATACAGTTACTTTTTTATTTATTTATTTTTATTGCTTAGGTGGGTGGACGAGCTCACGGCCCACCTGGTGTTAAGTGGTTACCGGGCCCATAAACATCTACAACATAAATGCCGCCACCCACCTTGATATGAGTTCTAAGGTCTCAGTTTAGTTACAACGGCTGCCCCACCCTTTCAACCGAAACGCATTACTGCTTCACGACAGAAATAGGCAGGGTGGTGGTACCTACCCGTGCGGTCTCACAAGAGGTCCTACCACCAGTAGTACTAGTACAAGCACACGAATATAACAATAGACTGGGTAAGTCTCATCGCATCATCTGATAAGAGTAGATACTAGAGATTCTTATCTTAAAGTGGGTAGAGCGAAAATAGTATTGTCCAATATGGGCAGTTAATATCACCCTCGTTTTGACTATGTATGTACTTTGGCAACAGCTTGAAAGTGGAGAAGGTGGGAGATCAATCCTTACATTTACGCCGAAAAACTCTCAGCTACTTTTTAAATTAAGAATGACGACGTAAAAACCCAGATTACGTCCGAAGTAATAATGTCTTCGCGAAATTACGAGAAATGCAAAAACAAAAAGAATTAAAAATAAAAACTAAGGTATGCGTAATCAGAAGAACATCGTAACTTTATTTTTAAACCCTCCGCATAATTTCAGTGACAAAATAATGATTTCGAAACGAATTGCGTCATTTATGTAACCGGGGAGCGTGCAGTGAATTCATAATTTAATACTTAACGTTTATGCAACAAAGCACACACATACACATGCATTATTAAGAGTACTTTGTACTGTATTTTTGCCTTGTTTTGTATGTTTAAGGCGATTAAAAATAGTGAAATAAAAGTGTAGCCAAAATACGGGAGCGGATGAGGCGGCGATTTTCCGCGGGCCGCCGGCGGTGCGGGGCAATCGTCGGTGCCGTAGGTCGGGCACGGTGTCGACGGCCGCGCAATGTCACCCCGCTCGGAGATATTCGGCCTCCTCGCCACCCGCCCTCACACCCCCCACCGATTCAAACATAAAACATTTCCGAAACGCAATCGAGCGGCCCCTTTGATTACAACTAAACCAGATCTTTCCATGTTTTTTATCGAGATGCCACATTGCATCTGAATCATGTTTCGATGCGTTGTGAAGTCGCGTCAATCACGTTATTTCGCGCATACGACTGATGTTATCTGTAGAAATATATCGAATGTAGGAAAATGGCGTCTATTTAATGATTCCGTGACTTCTCTCCCACGGAAAAATATACACGAATATCTCGGCAAGTTAAGTATATCTCGGTCGAGGTAGGTCAGTAATGGAATGGTGGTTGGTTATATAACTGCCACGAGGTGGCGGCAGGTGCTTGCGAATCTTGCGATCGTCCGCGTGATATTGGGCGATGTCGGTCGTCGACCTCTCGTTATCTGCGTTATTTGGCCCGGCTCAATGTCGGCGCAATGTCGAATCGTTCGAGTTCACAGACCTAGTCGCGACGTTGCTTTTCTCACTCGCCTGTGTGTTGTTCGGCCGAATTTTATCGACACCCGAAATAAAATATACGCCAGGCTAGGTCCTTCTGGGAATTTTAGAATGTTCACTCTAACGCGGTTAAGTAAATTGTAGGTGCTTAATAGAACGGCTATAACTCCAAACGTGTGTATTGAAATATATTGAACAACAGACTTAACTAATGATATTAGCTGGTCTTATAACGGGGTCATGCTAATTAATGAAAAATCGACATATCAAAAGATGACTTCATATTTCCCTGGCATGAGATACGTCTTGATTGGCGAAATATACCCATTCCGCTAATGATTGCAGTAACACATATATCATTAGTGTTATGGAAGAGACATTTGCGAGGCTATTACTTCTGGTTCTTTTGTGCCAATGGCTTCATCGTTACTTTGACATAGTCATACAGCATGTGGCATGTTAGGCGCAGTCGGTTTCTGGGCTGCGGGACGTGGCGACCTCGAACGCGCGGAAACCGTGTGGCGGTCAAGGCCGATGTCTAGACACACCCCCCGCCCGCGCATCCCCTCGACAAACACCTTCCCCACACCATTACCCCCTCCGCTGTACCTAAATTTTCAGCATTACGTGTTATCCCGGGCTCCGTTGAAATTGTTTACCCTGACCTACACCAAGCAAATTGTTGTGAACAGCGCTCATGTGAATTCTGTCGATAAGTATGACGCGTTCGTGTCGAACGATTTAGTTTTGAATAAAACATTCTACGCTATGAAAAAAACCATGGAGCGAATTATTATACAAACCTTGAACTGGACAGCGGTTTTTAACAATGTCTCAATAATAAAAGCTTGCGTCATTATCTAGTTCGTCGAAGTCGTGTTGGTTTGTTTCTTGAAAAAAATATTATTTTTCATAAAATTAATATTGTATTTGAAATTTATAATGACGAGATAATAAATTTGTCTTTTTTAGGTAGTTTATATTTAGATGATATTGTTTTTTTCTCAAAGATGAACCTATTTTTTTAAGTTCAAGAGTTTTAGAGCAAACTTTAAAATTATTTCTTCTTCTTCTCAGTCGTATGCACTCTTGGCAGAGTGGTATTTTGATATGGTATTTAAAATTATAGTTTTACATAAATTTTGTAATCATCGTCGTTATAATATATTTACTGGAAATAAGAAAAAAATAACTTGAATTAAATCAAATAGTACACCAAATAGTGCAGCTTGGGTAACTAAAATTCCCTACTTTCTGAAATTTGTTAAAAATGACGTAAACCTCAATGTCTAACCTTGACAGTGAGCGAAGCACGTTAAGCGTTATCAAACATACATAATATTGTGGTCTTTATGTAGTAAATAAAATTCAAATAATATGATTTGTAATATTATAGTATACGACTTTAACACAAATCGTATCTTATGTATGATTAATATGCTATGTCGTTAATATTACATTTTCAATTGAATTTTCTTAAAACCAAGCTTCTAAAAGTAGCAAAGGATTTCAATCTTCATTTAATAGTGCTAAAGTCGAGCGCCGTCGTCATCCAAACTATGATATAACTTTTTCTTTGATAATTTCCTTAAATCGGCTCCGATCTTCTGAGTGGCTATCTATGTTGCCTATAATGCGATGAAATAGTTAATACGTGAATATAATGTACTACGCATTCTCTGTTTAGCGCCGGGGGTAAGTTTTGGTTGTTTATTTTAAGCCACAATTTTCTAGACTAAATTACTTGAAAAAAATCATTAACCTAATGGCTTGTTTTCTGGAACTTGGGAGTACACGTAAGCGCACTTCACGCTTATTATATACTTATTTATTTACATAAATATATTTTAGAATTCAGCGTAATGTCACTGGATATTCATTTTCAACCTAACCCAGGCATATTGACTAGTGGAAAACTCGACAAAATTGAACATGATGAATATTCAAGCAGTAATTTTAATTCTGTATTTTTATTAGTGTAAAAAAAAAACATGCGAATCGAAATAATTGTCGTCTACAACGGTATTATGTAAAGCAATAATATAGAAACAGTCCACTCAACATCTGTGCAAACTTTCGAAAGCATGCAGACTTTATACATATATACATTGTACATGTTCACGTGTGTGTTATCACGATAACAACATACGAATAAGCGTCTCTACCTAAACATTTATCATATCAATATAGAAACGCTAAGATTGTAGCACGGAATAATACCGGACTAGATACTTCGAATCGTGTTGCGGTAGGTCCGGGTTGCGCACAGGCCACGCGGCTGCTTGGGCGTTTTTTATTGGCGTCCATTTGTCAATTCATGAAGTTACGCCAGCGCTTGCGAGATTAGATACTTACGTAGCGCACACATGACGACGATAGCTATATTGATACCGCTTTAGGTCGGTGTTGTTCTGTTGTATATAAATTAGATGTAATGTTAAATAGGAGGACGCGCGTAATGAATTCGAATGGAAAACAAAACACAGCGACTCTACGAAACGTGCATAAAAATTTGTTTGCTTTCGAGCTTCTAAATTTAAAACGGCATCAAGGCCACCGCAACGGAAACTAATACTGTCGCAATTTTGCATTTGAAAATTTTTATTCGAAGCGTCTGGCATTGCTGAAGTCCATGGGCGACGGTAACCACTCACCATCAGGTGGGCCGTATGCTCGTCTGCCTAGAAGGGCAATAAAAAAAAAGAAACATCACTGGAATTAACTAAAAAAAAATAATACATATATGTATATAGCGTTTATAAATTCTGGAAGAATCACGATTAATTCTTTAGTGTTATTATTATATAATATAAAAATCGATTAGTTTACGGAGCGGATGCATATTTCGGAGGATGTCGATAGGATCGATATTTCGATTTCGAAATTTGGGGCGCCGCGAGCCTGCCTCAATGTCGGCGTGGTTGCGTTGCGGCGCGCTCCTCCCTCCCTCGCTAGTCAGAGTGACGTTTATCTACGAAGGTGAGACCACGGTCACACGGTCGCTGAACCCAGCAACTTATTATGAATACGTACCTATTTAATGAACAGAACACAAATAGTGTGGCGCAGTGAGGAATCAGGTGTTATTAGAATGATGCATTTTTAAATTTAACTTTAGACTACCCAACCTTTTAGTGCTCGGATGATTATATTATTCGATTTCCCTCGACGAAACTGGACGAGTGAACTGCACCATAGATAGTGACATCAATTTAAATCCCCACTGACCCAGTTTCTTTTTATTTGGATCAAGCCAGCTAGCTATGTTAATAATTAAGTTACAGAACAATAACAACAGAGTACATGATGCCAATTATTTCATTGATTACATTAAAAATTATATAAAATGATTGTACAGTCCGTAAAAGGATTAATAACGACCTACTTCATGCTGAACTCCGGTCGTCACGTAAACCTACATATAGGGCTTGTAACTTGTAACTTTCTTATCTAAATGCTACAAAATTTGCTATAGATTTTAAACTTATTTGCCTTTAAGCTAATCCGAATAATTTGAAACTTTAAAACTGAACTCGAACTGAACTATCACTGAAGTTATTAATAAATCAAAATTACACACAAAAAAATAATTACAAATTTCACAAAATTTAACCTATTTATTTTTTAAACTATATAACTCATAAAATATAGAAAGAATAGCAATATACAGTTCTTTGCATAGAAAAATCCAATATTTAAAATAGATGCGTTCTATGTCGATCCTATATCATTTCTCCGAAAATAGATTTTCGATTTAAGGCATCCAAGCATCACCCCCGCCGGTTTTCACGCCCAAGCATTTGTGACCCATTAGCAAATGAACCAGTGACCTCTATTCCGCAGGACTCTTGCATCGATTTCTAAAATGAAACCTTTTTGTTTCTCCTAGAAGACACCTAACATTACACCTATGCCGATTTGTGTACTGTTTTGTTCGGATAATAGTATTATGATAATTTTAAATTGATTTTTCTAGAATAATGTGTCACTCGTGAGTGGAACACGCCACTGACGCTTATAGGAATGCAAAATTATTTTAGGAACGTTAAAAATCACTAATTAATAATGTCCTATTACATATAATGACAAACGATTTTGTAATAATGGGGAAAACCTGCTAGTTATTGTCGGTTTGGTATTTGTCTCGACATCCTGTGTTTAGCATCTGCTTCAAATGTACCTACGTGTAAGTTCTATCGGTTGATTCATCCTGCTGTTAAAAGCAAGTGAAGTATTTGGTTAAGTTTAGGTTTATTATCCCTTTTTTAAAGGCTTAGAAGCTACCAAATCCTTTTTGCACAATACAGGAGTATGCTAGCAAAAGGTAAAATCATCATTAAAAACAGATGAAACATACAAAAAGAGTTTTACGGTATTTGTCAGTATTTATTTCGTCGAGTTTTTGAATATTTTTCATTTAATGTCTTGCTTGTTGTTTTTTTTGCAACTTTTAACTGCAACCTTAATTTTTTTCGTTTTTTTCTTCTTTTTTCCTATCTATGCTGATAGCCTTGAGAGGCTATTTCAGCTTCACCCTAACCTGTAGGTGAGCTCACGGGGCTCAAACCGGTAGTGTTGCTAACACTGGCCCTAGCAAGAGTAGTGCTTCGCTGAAACTACCAACGCCTCTTTTAGTACGACTGTACCGACCGTACTATCTGTTAACCGACCTACCTCACTGCTTGTTCGGTTGAGTGCCGCGTGAGCCGCACGGAGAATTAGAGCAAACCACGTTTTTTTTTTCGATTTTGAATCAACATTCATTCGCCAAACGATCACTTAAAACATGGAGATTTATGTAAACATGTTTATTTGAATGTTATTTGGTCGCAACCGATTCTTTATTTATCGTTTTCGAGTTTGTATCTTTCAGTTTTGTCGAACATCAAATGATTTGTTATTTAAAGTAATGTTTCGAGAATGTTCTCTGTTTTTTTTTTATGTTTGTCTAATAAAGAAATGCAGACTTGATCAATCAAAGGCAAACGAAGTCTGTCTTTGTACAATTGTCTTTATTGAGATATTGAATAGGTGTCTACGTAATTAAAATTAATTAAATAAGAGAGAAACATGGAAATTATCCGTCGCGAATCGAACGATTGTGTAACATCGTGCGCGCGTGTATATTTCATACGAAATTTATACTTTTTTTTTTGTTTGTTTCATAAAACTTTAAATTAAATAGATGCACCCGTGTCACCCATTAAATACGCTTGCATCATTATCATAAAAATGGCAATGTCAAGAGTACGTTGAACCCGACGATGTATCCTTGAACATTCATATAAATGTTTTATTACTTATCGTAGATAAGTTTTGTTTTTGTAGCAAGCTCTGTCGAATCGTATGTAATCGCTGTAGATAAAGTGTGTATTTTCGTTTTATTACGTTGAGCTAGGTTTGCGGTCACGTGTTGAACTTTTGGCCTTTTCGACACACTTTCGATTGGCGTTTAGACTTTTTTTTTTTATTGCTGAATTGGTTGGACGAGCTCACAGCCCACCTGGTGTTAAGTGGTTACTGGAGCATGGGCCCTCTATGGAGACATCTACAACGTAAATGCGCCACCCACCTTGAGATGTAAGTTCTAAGGTCTCAGTATAGTTACAACGGCTGCCCCACCCTGCAAACCGAAACGCATTACTGCTTCACGGCAAAAATAGGCAGGGCGGTGGTACCCACCCGCGCGGAATCACAAGTGGTCCTACCACAAGTAAAGAGGTCCTACCACCAGTAAGACTTGTTGAGAGATGTAAACAACAGTTTTAAAAAAAAGGTTTACCGCTAGGCTTTTCAAAGCTCAAAGGACCGGTCACCGTTTTCGTCGAACCCGGCGAGTAAACTAACCCACAGACACAGCCCACCGAGTTTCTCGCCGGATCTTCTCAGTGGGTCGCGTTTCCGATCCGGTGGTAGATTCCGCGAAGCACTGCTCTAGTTAATGCTAATTATTTTGCCACTTCGAATACATCCGCAAAATTATAATTTGCGTTACTGGTGGTAGGACCTCTTGGAAGTCCGCACGGGTAGGTACCACCACCCTGCCTGTGTCTGCCGTGAAACAGTAATGCGTTTCGGTTTGAAGGGCGGGGCAGCCATTGCAACTATGTCCTTAGAACTTATATCTTAAGGTGGGTGGCGCATTTACGTTATAGATGTCTATGGGCTCCGGTAACCACTTAACACCAGGTGGGCTGTGAGCTCGTCCACCCATCTAAGCAATAAAAAATAAAAACTGCCCTTTTATCGTCTGTACGTGAATTTTAAATCGCGCGTGACTCAGTCAATTGGGTTAAGTTCTCTTTGTTTCGTGTCCCAGGTGCACATGATGTCCGCAGTCAGTGGGGAGCCCATGCTACGCCGCGTCAAACAGGAAACGGATCCGTCGCCGCAGTACTCGCCCCCCGAGCCGCAGCCCCCACACCCCCAGCCGCTGCACCCCCGACCGATGCCCTTGATGCAACCGGAGGTACGTTGCGGGATCATTTGTAGAGATTTTGGTGGTGGTTCAGTGATTTTTTTATTTTTATTGCATAGCTGAAAATGTTGAGATGGATGTGCAGAGAATGGACAAGACAAGGAATGAGTATCAGAGCAAGTGTGAAAGTAGCCTCGGTGATTGACAAGTTAAAGAGCGGACGGTTAGCGTGGTATGGACATGTGATGCATAGAGAGAAGATGCGTGTGACTAGGAGATGTATGGAAATGGTAGTGCAAGGTAGAGGACGGATGGATGGATGGAGTGTGTGAATGATGATATTATAAGAGGGAGAGTAGTGAGTGTGGCGGGTAGCCATCATACAATACAAGATATTTGACAGATGCCTGAATCTCGCTTACGACATTTTCAAGATAAGCTTGCAAGTTCCGAACAACAACATTCGGACCGTCGGTCTACCGAGCAATATCACCCGTTCGGTGGAAGATCTTCTCTCTTTCGTTAAACCTACAGTAAGTGTTAGGCTGACGGCTGATAGAAGAGAATGGAAGAGAAACATTTGCTATGCCGACCCCACCTTGTGGGATAAGGTGGAGTAAAAGAAGAAGAAGATGGGTGGACGAGCTCACAGCCAACCTGGTGGTTATCGGAGCCCATAGACATGTACAACGTAAATACCGCCACCGACCTTGAGATATAAATTCTAAGGTCTGTTGACTATCTAACTGTTGCGTCGAGGATCGTGGGTTCGTTTTCCACATCCGTCAAATATTCGTGTGAGTAACAGAATTGTTTGCTCTTTTTCTCTGGGTGTTCATTATCTATATATGTATAAATTAAACGTATAGCAGTACGTTTGTCATATCCATATCGTTTCTGATATCCATAACACAGGGATACGTAATTTGGGACCGGATGATCGTGCGTGTTTTGTTCTCTATTATTATTATTATTCTCTCTATAGGTTGCTCTTGGGTTGTCGTAAAAGGCTAATGAGGGATTCAGCTGAGAACGGAAAGAAGGGTGATTTAAATATACCAGCGTATCGCCATCGCCAATCGGCACTTATTGGTGGTAGGGGTTGTATTGTGAACTCGCCCCATATTTCTACCCTTAAAGCAGGCATATCTTCCGATTTGAAGATGGGCTAGTCTTTATATAGTACAGTTGAATCTTCGACCTCATGTTTGTCAAAGTGGATAACGGTATTTACGTCGTGATGTATATGAGCCCCGGTAATCGATTTCGATCAGCTGGGTCGTGAGATCCTTCACCCATTTACGGAATATAAAAAAACAGAACTCATAGCTAGATGAATCTGAACTTATAAATTTATACTTTAAGCCTTTTGTAGAAATAGGCAGTTTTCCGTAAATCCATAAAAATCTTTGTTTTTTTTTATTGCCCTTGTAGGCAGACGAGCACACGGCCCACCTGATGGTGATTGGTTACCGTCGCCCATGGACTTCAGCAATGCCAGGGGCAGAGTAAGGCCGCTTTGAGACATTCCGTATTCTAAAAAATCCCATTTCATACGAATCATTTTAGGTACAGTCATGCGGGCTGTTCACATTGAAGTTAACAGTGTCAGACGGAAGTTGGAAAATCTGGATCTAACGAAAGGAGTGGGGCCAGACAATATCCCACCGCAATTTATTGTTAATTGTGCTGAACAACTTTCCACAACCTTGTTTTTAATATTCAATCATTCATTATTATCAGGGATTTTCTCTGAAAAGTGGAAGGAAGCCCTAATAATTCCCATACATAAAAACGGGAAAAAAGATCTAATAACTAATTATCGGCCCATCTCCATCTTTTGTTACATAAGACATGATTTAAAACGAAATTTCACATTTAGGTACCTATGCCTCTCCAACAGTTGGAACTCGAGACTAAGGACGTGAAGTTCTGCGTTTCGCCCGAGGACGGCACCATCGTGGGCAACACCAGCCCCGAGCAGCAGCACTGCTCGTCCACGACCGCGGCTGCCGCCAGCGGCAACCGGGACGAGGACACGCCGCGCAGGCGGTGCCTCGTTTGCGGCGACGTCGCCTCCGGCTTCCACTACGGAGTCGCCAGCTGCGAGGCTTGCAAGGCGTTCTTCAAGAGGACCATACAGGTTAGCTGTCACTCTCTCTCTGTCTTTCTTTCTCTTTTTCTCGCTTTCGACGAGCTCACAGCCCACCTCGTGTTAAGCGGTTACTGGAGCCCATAGACATCTACGACGTAAATGCGCCACCCACCTTGAGATATAAGTTCTAAGGTCTCAAGTATAGCTCAACGGCTGCCCCACCCTTCAAATCGAAACGCATCACTACTTCACGGCAGAAATAGGAAAGGTGCTGGTACCTATCCGCGCGGACTCACAAGAGGTCCTACCACCAGTATTTTTGCGGGTTTGGTTTTTATTACACGATGTTATTCCTTCACCGTGGAAGTCAATCGTGAACATTTCTTAAGTACGTATTTCATTAGAAAAAATTGGTACCCGCCTGCGTGATTCGAACACCGGCGCATCGCTAGATACGAATGCACCGGTCGTCTTATCCTTTAAGGCTTCGTCAAACAGGACGCGTACTTAGCGCTGCGTTTTAACGTCGCGCTCTTTTCATGTCACACAAATTGACTAGATGAGTCCAACGCTACTTGACGTAACGCATTCGCCAAATCATAGAGCCTTTCGATAGCAGTGTGAAAATTTAAAAGTATTAAGATGTCGAGTGATTGTATAAGCATGGGTATTTTCTAACAATTTCTATCAATTTTTCGGGCATTACCCAGTATTTTAATGCACATTCACTCGGACGCTAAAATAAAATTTGTAAAAAATTACAACGCCTGACGTCAAAGCGTCCTAACGCCGCGGCAGAGCGCTGCGTACTTATAGCGCTGGGGCTCTGTTTGACGGTATGTTACCATAGTAGTACAAAACATCTCGGCGTCATAGCGCGGCGTCAGTTTAGCGTTCTGTTTGACGAAGCCTTTAGGCCACGACGACTTCTAGCTGAGTATCGTTACATTTCGTGTTCAGGGCAACATCGACTACACTTGTCCGGCGGCGAACGAGTGCGAGATCAACAAGCGGCGGCGCAAGGCGTGCCAGGCGTGCCGCTTCCGCAAGTGCCTGCGCACCGGGATGCTGCGCGAGGGCGTGCGCCTGGACCGCGTGCGCGGCGGCCGCCAGAAGTACCGCCGCGCGCCCGAGCAGGCCCAGCCCAGGGTGCAGCTCGACGACATCAAGGTCGGCAGACGTGACTGGGACTGTGCGTGTGTGTGTGTGTGCTGACCCGTCAAACGTTGTTTTGCCATATCGAGGGAATTTTTAGTGTAGAAAAAAGGATTGTGTGGTTTTATGAAACCACGGTAAAAGTGAAACCTTTTTTCACATTATAGACATTTAACTAAAAAAATTTGGAATAATATTTCATTACGGGTATAAAAATCGCTTTATCAATCTTAATTTTATACTTGGATATTTTTTTTCTATTGTTTAGATGGGTAGACGAGCTCACAGCCCACCTGGTGTTAAGTGGTTACTGGAGCTCATAGACATTCATAACGTAAATGCGCCATCCACCTTGAGATATTAGTTCTAAGGTCTCAATATAGTTACAACGGCTGCCTCACCCTTCAAAACGAAACGCATTACTGCTTCACGGCAGAAATAGGCAGGACGGTACCTACCCGTGCAGACTTACAAGAGATCCTGGTACCAGTAAATTCTGCGAAGCACTGTTCTTGTTAGGGCTAGTGTTAGCAAGTTCTCTCAGGTTGAGCCCATGAGCTCACTTATCCGTCCGGGCGTAGCTAGAATAGTCTCTTAGGCTACTAGCGAATAAATAGGGAGAAAAAATTTGATTAGCCGTTGTACTGTTAAAACTGAGACATTAGGACTCATATCGCAAGGTGGGTGGCGGAATTTACCTTGTAGATGTCTATGGGCTCCGATAACTAATAAACATCAGGTTAGCCGCAAGCTCGTCCACTCATATAAGCAATAGAGAGAAAAAAAAAGCGTGTGGTGCATGGTATCAGTAGTTATAAATATTTTATGAACAGATATGAGTAGAAAGGTTATTTTGATAATATCCTGAAAAGCATCCTTCGTTTTTTTTACAATAAAATATTTTTTTCTTACACTATTTTTAAACTATTATTTATCTTTTAGTTGAATTTCAATAATTTTTTTTAGTATTGATTTGTCATCGATCCTTAATAAGTATACCACCAAATTTCAAGTTAATCCGACATTTCGAAGGGGGTCAGAATCACGTTCAAAGATTCCGTTACAAACATACACACGTCTCAAGCTATTATAATAAAAGCGTATTAAAAACTAACGGTGATTATTCAAAGTTGTATTGAAAACTCTGCAGGTGCTGGAGGCCCTGCTGTCGTACGAGCCGGAGCCGTTCGCGTGCTCGGCGGCGCCCCCCGGCGTGACGGAGCCGGCCGCGCGGACGCTGGCGCTGCTCGCCGACCTGTACGACCGGGAGCTGGTCGAGATCATCGGCTGGGCCAAGCAGATACCCGGCTTCACGGACCTGCAACTCAACGATCAGGTACCTGGACACATCTTTTTTTTTTGGTAATAATTTTTTTTTTATAAATAAACAAAGAGTAGGTATATTATATATGTGTTGTGTCAAAACCATAGTAGTTTGTGTGTATGTTTTTTTAATTGCCTTCAAGTATTTCTTATTCCTAATTTTAAAAAAATATTAGCATCCGGCACTCCTTCTCTATATGAACTATAAATGTGGGAAATTTCATACTCCTCCGTCTGCACAATTTTCGTAAAAAAGGGTACAAAGTTTTTGCTTCGCGTATTAATTTAGATAATTCTACTGTGCGTGTATATGTCAATGAACTCCTAAACGGCAGACCGATTTGGATGAATTTTTTTGTGTGCGTTTGGGTGGTCCCCTGTATGCTTTAGATTCACAAATCAGCCCGGCAGATGGCGCTGCTGTCGGTATCTAGATTATTTATCTATACTGCAACTAAACAGCTGGATCAACTTGAATTAATTTTAATTAATTAAAGACAACGTCTGCCGGGTCCGCTAGTTTTATATAGTTTTTTTTAAGAGATGTTATGACCTGGCAACTAAGTCCTTTAACTCATGTCTTATTTTAATTTATATTCTTATTTTTATGAAAAATGATTTTTTCAGTGGACTTTTTGGATTATCCAGAGAAGTTACGTCCAGCGGCTTTGTTTCATTTTCCCACATTTGTGCACTTTTACAGATATTAAACAGTTAACACTATTACACATTTAAGCCTGAAGAAACACTAAATAGACCAAATAAAACAAATCACAGAACTGCACTCCTCCCGTTTCCGCCAAAAAGTCGTTTTATATAGAGGATAAAAATGACAGAACACTAATTAAACATTTAAAAAAAAATTGGCACCCCCCTTAAAACTTGACGCGGGTATTTCCCTGCGGGTATATCCACTACAGTTGTAGAATGTTCTAACACGCATCATTTAATTTCCAGATGCGCTTGTTACAAAGCACTTGGGCCGAGATGCTGAGTCTCATGGTGGCGTACCGCTCGATGTCCAGCGGCGCCAACCTCAAGCTGCGGTTCGCTTCGGACCTCACGCTGGACGAGCAGGAGGCCCGCGACATCGGGGCCACCGATCTGTTTCTACAGGTACGCCCGAACTATTTGAATTGAGCAAATATATATCACTCATTTAATATCTGATTAAATTTGATAAAATATTAAAGAACTCGTCTCAGATAAACAACATTAAAATTAGATTATTATTTTTTATTGCATAGATGGGTAGACGAGCTCACAGCCCACCTGTTGTTAAGTGGTTACCGGAGCCCATAGACATCTACAACGTAAATGCCGTCATCCACCTTGAGATGTACCGGTGTTCGAATCCCGCAGGCGGGTACCAGTTTTTCTGATGAAATATGTACCTAAGAAATGTTCGCGATTGACTTCCATGGTGAAGGAATAGCATCGTGTAATGAAAATCAAAAATTATAATTTGCATAATTTGGCACCATCCTGCCTATTTCTGCCGTAAAGCAGTAATGCGTTTCGGTTTGAAGATTGGGGCAGCCGCTGTGACTATATTTGAGACCTATATTAACTTATATCTCAAGGTGGGTTGCGCATTTACGTCGTAGATGTCTATGAGCTCCAGTAACCACTTAACACCAGGTGGGCTGTGAGCTCGTACACCCATATAAGCAATTAAGAAAAAAAGCTCGGTCGTAAAACTCATGCCAAATCTCTATGCAGAATGATAATAGGACATGGTGCGACGACCTTACTTAATGTTGGATAAAGGTATGAAGAAGAAGTTTAACGAGATTAAGATAGATCTGTTCGTCTTATAGTTAAATGTTAGTTAATTTTTTTTGGGTTTCCTTAAAACTTGAATAACGAGTGGATAAAAAGACCCTTGTCGTACCGTAATGCTGACTGGCGCGCGCTGTGTGCAGGTGTCGGGCGTGGTGCGGCGGCTGGAGCGCGCGGGCGCCGTGCGGGAGGAGTGCGTGCTGCTGAAGGCGCTGGTGCTGGCCAACTCGGAGGCGCGCCTCGACGAGCACCTCACGCTGCGCCGCTTCCGCGAGCAGATCCTGCAGGCGCTCAACGAGGCCGTCGCCGTGCTGCGGTTAGTGACCCACACACACACACGTGTGACGTCATTTGAGGCTATCCGCGCGACGCTATGCTGTCGTGCGTTATGATTGTTTTTTTTAGTTTGACGCGATATACAATATAAATAATGCAGAATAGAAATGGGCATTCATAAAAATAGTTTAAAACGTTATATTGGTTTTCAAGATTATGACATGATCAGAGGCAGAAAATGAAGCTGTTGCCATAAAAAAATTAACCTGTGACATGGTACTCCTTGGTCAATGTTACCCGTTCAATTGATAATTTTTTTTAATTTTCCTTCGAACTCAGTACTGTATCTCTAAAAACGCGTTCGGGTGTGTTAAAAACCGCATCCTGTATGCTTAGTGCGAGTTTTTTTTACCGTAAACATTAATTCAAATTTGTATGCAGTTGGAACAGCGCTTCTAGCGACAACAGAATGGAAAGCAGTCGACGTCGCCCAAAACACGTCATTTCGGATCCTCCCGATCCGCTAACGATGCTTTTAGGTACCTCAAGCATTGGTCATTATTCTCGTCGAACCCGTCGCTTGCGTCGAAGGGCTCAACAAGTAAATTAACCCACAGACACAACCCACTGAGTTTCTCGCCGGATCTTCTCAGTGGGTCGCGATTCCGATCCGGTGGTTCGTGTTAGCAACGTCGTCAGGTTTGAGCCCCGTGAGCTCACCTACTAGTTAAGGTTGCGCTGAAATAGCCTCTCAAGGCTATCATCAGCTTAGGTAGAAAAAAAAAATCTAGCGGCAAACGCAGGCAAACATTCCAACTCCATACAAATTTGAGTTAACGTTTACGATATCGAGAACGTTAAAACACTCGCACTAAGCGCGCCGATACCCGCTCGTCCCGTGCGTGCGCGGTGTGACGTCACGCGTCGCTGTTGCAGGCCGTACGGCGCCAACTCCGCGCTGCAGCAGCTGCTGCTGGTGCTGCCGGCGCTGCGCCACGCGGACGTGGCCGTGCGCCGCTTCTGGGCCGCCGTGCACCGCGACCGCCGCGCGCCCATGAACAAGCTCTTCGTCGAGATGCTCGAGGCCTGTCTGCGGTAAGCCGAGCCCGACCTCCGTGCGCGACGACTGTTAATCATCAATGCTCCGCGCCTGACGACCGTCTATATAACACACCCGGGAGCCACATAAGCAAACAGGCGGAATCCTAAAACGCTATGAACAACTCGTTGATATTAATAAATTACAATTAATCACTTGAATAAACATTATCAGAGGTTTTTTTTTGGAGGTAACCGCTATAAATATCTCTTATTATTGACATTCAAATTGATGAGTAACAGTTGTTTGTTTAACGAACGGTTCGATGGCACGGTCCTCCCAGTCAGCGCCGGGCCGCGACGCGGAAGCGATACAAACGTCATCACAAATCCACATATCACGCGACGCGTTCGCCCCTCCCCCTTTTCCCCCGCCCCCAATCCTTTAGTCCGCATTTAACCCCATCCCGTCCCCCCTCGGTCCCGCCCGATACCGATCCCTTTAAGGCTCGTTTACACAAGGCGAAACCAAAGCTCGTCGCGTTCGTTTGAACCAAGCAGGAATGCGGAAGAAGGGGCCTTGTGTAAATCCGCCGTTAGTCTGTAGTTTATGGCTGTGATGTGTACGTAGTGCTGTGACGTCACGGGCGGCCGCGGGCCCGGCGTCGTCGATGTACAAAATGATGGACGATACTAGTACAAAAAAAAAAAACTTGTTACTATTTTTGTATAATATTAAAAAATATATTTCTAGATTTTAGTGTGCGAATCTACGAGATTATTGCGTTGTATGGTCGCGGGGATAATGTACCTTTGAGTTGGTGTTTACTGTTTGTTGATTAAACATGAACAAATGAAAAAAAAAATTATATTGTATTAGAATTGAAATCTTGTACAAATTGAAAGGTTTATTAAGTAAAGATTTTTCTATTGTCAAAAAATAAAAAATATCTAGGTTGTTATTTGAAATGATTTTGGTGCTCTCAATAAAAAAAAAACTTATCGTATGTAACCTATCTATGATTTTGGAATCAAACGTTACTCGAGTCGATAGAATTGTGCGACAAGTCTAGACTTCGTGAATGCTTTAAAAGTTTTAGCCTAAATATTTCAGAACTTAGTTCCGTTCTCCTCATAGTGTAAAGGTTCTTTCAACTAGATAAAGGTTATTTTTAAACGATTATTTTTAATCGATTAAACCTCCGGCCAATGTTGAGTAATAAAAGATTATTGACAGAACATCATAAATTTATATATGTTTAAATGTATATTAAGGCGGGATTATTGTTAGTGAAATGATACCTTAACTACATCATTGTATAATTTAATAATAAAATGTGTTGCTGAATTTAGTACAAAATCGATTGAAAATATCGATATTTATATTTAAGAATCGATATTGTTTCCCCGACCGTACTCAGCAGGATTTGATTTCTCGTCATGGGCCGTATTCGGCGCATTTATGTTACAGCGTTTTTTTTCTTGTTTTTTTTTTCATGTTAGAAGCTGTAGATCATGTAATCACCATCTTCTAACATGCTCTATCGGAAACATGGCAACGTCACTATCGAAAACTTGCATATATCGATAAAAATCATCGACTTAGTTTGCATCAAATAAAACGAATGATAGCAAGGAATAGATGATTTAAAGTTAGTAGCTTTTTTTTTTTAATTACTATTCTTAACTTCAAAGTAGCACAAAAGATTAAAACAATAAAAAAATACAAACCAAACTTTGAGCCGAAACAATTAAAATTCTCTATCGATCGAATTAATTAAGAATTACAATTTTATAAGGTTAAACTTGGTCATTCTCAAAATTTAAAAGTAAAAATCACGACTTTGTTATTGCAATAAACAACATATTGACATTGCCACAAGTTCCGCTGTCAGTCAAAATGTTAAATTCGAAATCTAATTAGTCTATATATTTCGTATCGCTGTTCCGCTAATCTGTAAAATAAATTTATTGACGGAGTAATTTATATTATTGTAAAGATGGTACAAAAGAAAAAAGCTAAAAAAATTAAACAATAATGCTGTTTAAAAATGCTAAATTTAAATTTTATATACATATTTATTTAGAAACTGAGTGTTGTGTTAGTGGGACAGTATTTATGTAGAATATTTCTTAATTAGGTTTTATAATCGCTGAGGAACACACTTATGATAATAATAGTATATTAATCTATACATATAAATAAAATTGGAGTGTATGTTTGTAGTACTGAGATAACCGCTTTTTACTACATGCATATGAATATATATACGGTACCATACACCGTATACAACAAAATAACATTTTTTACTATTTTTGTCTGTCTGTCTGTTTGTTCCGGCTAAACTCTGGAACGGCTGAACCGATTTTGACTTTCACTGATAGGTAGCTGATGATATAAGGAGTAACTAAAGCTACTTTTTTAGACTAGCTTCGCTCCGCGGCTTCACCAGTGGTACGACTAATAGCCGCGGGTATCATCAATAATAAAATTTAATCTTTCCGAAGCGAAGCGAGGGCTTTTCGCTACTATTTTTAAATAATATTATTACATAATAATAGTATTTGTTTGCAAAATAACGTGTTTCAAATAACACATGTCATTTGGATACAGGTTTAAAATAGCTATATTCAATTATTTGTACACATTTATTTAGTGACAATTATATTTTTTAGTGACAAAAAATTAACCAAGATTACAAAACCTAAGCTAAGAGATATTGAACAAATGAAATCTAAATACCTCGTAGAACTGTTACCGAGCACATAGTTTTAATAAAATAGTATGAGAGTTATCAAGTTTCCTATATTTTATTATTAATGTATACATATATAGTTGTACGCATTGCACACAGGTCCAATGTTTTTAAAACAGAAATATATTATTATTCAATTCTTATCAAATAAGATTCTGTTTACTTTATGTTCAATAGTCAAGTCGGTATGTTAATACATTTCAGAATTTAATTATGTGGCTTTGTAGTTATTGCATAGTAACACACATTAAGATAGTTTTTGACTGAGTGAAGCGAATGGTGATTATGTATTTATTTTGTTTCATTTAATCTGTGAATAAGTTTCGGGAATTTAAAAGGGATATTGTCTTCTCAGGTTCTTTCCAAAAATTGTATTGAAATATCTCAGTAAATTCCTGTTTTACTGATGATTATTACAATAATTAAGACAGGCTAGAACACCAAGAAACCGATGACCGTAAAAAAAAAACACAGATTATCTTTTTATTTGTGAATTTTCGTTGTACTGTTGACAAAGTAACAAAATGGATGAATAGTTATAACTGTATACGTGTTGCGCTACTTAAAATGGGTAAAGCTTTTAAAGCTTTGCTTGTCTATGTTCAAACGAAGTTTTAGACTAAAATCTTTCGTTCTTTTTGAACCATAAATCGTTGTAAATATTTATAATAGGTTTATTATTATTATTATTGTGTTAGATTACGTTAAATATTATTATTATTAAGCATTTTAATATATGCTTATGTTTGTTAAGAATATGTAATCTGTGACATATTATTATTCCGTTGTTAGTGGAGGGGGGTTGATTCTTAGCTCAAACACGCGGAGGTTTTAAATAAAAAAAATCTTCCCTACCAATTCACTGGTAGCCTAAGGGGTTATTCTAGATACGCCCTGATGGGTAGGTGAGCTCACAGGCACACCCTGAGAGAATTTGTTAACACTAGCCTTAGCAAGAACAATACTGCGACCCACTGAGAAGATCCAGCGAGAAATTTACGAGTTAAAATGTCGTGTATATTGTGTTGTCAGTATAATTGTATTTAGCGAGAACATCCGCGCTCCCAGTACGTAACATACGGAAACGCTAAATCGACCTTGATCATAATAATATCATCATCTAAAAGAATCGACGAATACACATGTCTAAAGATGAAAATGTTTCAAATCTTATTCTCTTTAATTTTTAAAATACGAAGTTACGTGTGAAGTGAGAAAATATCTTTATTTGTTCTTGCTACGTTATATTTTCCTCATCGTGTTATAATTACCCGTTTTCGTGGTTTGAACAAGTTTTATTCAGATTTTAGACACAAGTTGGTTATATTAAGCTTACGAACACAAATTGATGGGAACTATTCTGAAACAATCATGGCATTTGGAGGTTTGACTGAACGTGAATAAGTTTATTCGCTAATAAACTATTGTGGATTATCAAAAAGAAGAAAAATGAACAAAGATTCGAAATGATTGTACCTACTTGTAGTTGTTTTTTATGTGACGAATGTTTGTAATGTAATTTTAATTTAAGGATTTTGTTTTATGAATAAGAGGTCTCGGGGAGATACGAATGTGCCAGATTTATTAGTAGTTTTATTATAAATACGTTATCTGTTATTATGTACGTTATTGGTCTGCGATCACATGAAGGTTTATCGATGGGATACTTTCTTTTTTTTTTCAATTATATTAATAATATATTATGTCGATGCCGCGATTCTTCATTTGCACGGAACAAAAGTGACAAAATAGGAGTCATCTATCACTCCTGGGTTAAAAATGCTTTGTAATATTAAGTATTTGTATATTAAGATTATTTTCAAATTAAATTTTCAGTTTTAAGAATTTTCTAATGTATTTTTGGCGCACCACATGTAAATNTTTTTTTTTTTTTTCAATTATATTAATAATATATTATGTCGATGCCGCGATTCTTCATTTGCACGGAACAAAAGTGACAAAATAGGAGTCATCTATCACTCCTGGGTTAAAAATGCTTTGTTATATATTAAGATTATTTTCAAATTAAATTTTCACTATGTTTTAAGAATTTTCTAATGTATTTTTGGCGCACCACATGTAAAGACATGTTTTTTTTGCCAAAAATACAGAAAATGATTTAATAAATATGAGGAACTCGGAAAGATAAAAATATGAAACATAAAAAAATAATTGCATTTTAATGTTAATGAGGTTTGCATTTTAATGTGGACTAACCGACCGGTCTGATTTCAAGGTTTTTTCTTCACAAATTTTTTCCGAATGATGACAAAAGAATGGAATTTCATTTTTATTTATATATATATATGCATAATATATGCTCTGGACTGCGTGTTATCAAAGAATAACATCGCAGCGCGCACACGCTTATATTCTTATGCTCAACAAGTCCCTTCCCGCGGTAGGACCGCTTTGTTTACGTGAAACTGACCGCGGTCAATGGCGTATTTGTCTATTTTTTATAAAAAAAAAGGTAATCTTTTGTTTAATTTATGATGTTCTGATTTTAGTGAGTAGAGCACGTTTTAATCGAAAAGCGTCGATGTTCGTTTTTGGGCAGCTAATCTGCTTGTCAATGATCGACCGCAGCCATTTTGACTGACATTGAATTTATGTTATGTTTTTAGCATTCAATTTAAGAGTAATCTCGGATCAAATGTTAGTTGTAGAGCGAGTGCCCTGTGTCTTAGTTTCGTATTTATAATGTCAAAAAGAAAATAAAAAAAATGTACCTAAACTTTTTTTCTTTACATAATGTTATTATTGTATGTGAACCGGTAACGGAATAATGTGAAATAAAAATATATGAAACTGATGGTTTTTTTTTGTTCTTTACAATGTCGTATAGTTGTGGAGTTTAAGAGCACTCTCACTGCGAGTTGTCCGAGACAATAATAGCAAATTAACGGAAATAAGCTAATAAACAAATAATTGCTAAAAGGCAATCAGCCAAAATCACGAACCAAAAAATAAGATTTAATGTTGTTTATTCTGTGCAATAGAGAACTACATTGCATCTTCCACAGATAACACAATATACATTTTCTCTAACTTCACTATTTCCAGTCTTAGGTGTCAGACCTCCCTTTAATAACTATTATTTTTTGAATCATAAACGGCTAAGAAAATGAATGCCGTTATTATATACATTTGAATATAGAACAATTCGATTTTTTCAAACAGTATCGTTTCGTAACACCCTGTATATCTGTTGCGCAATCTCGATTCTCGTAAAACCTATTAAATTATAAGTTAGATTTCGGAATGTATAAGCTAACCAGCTTGAGATATAAATTTACAACCTTGTTCGATCACTTATATTACAAGATACAATTTGTATGAATTCCTTTTGCATAATAAAAGAAAAAAAAAAGAAAATTTATTGCCAGAATGCGAATATAAGAAGAAAAAAAATACAAGTTTAAGAGTGAAAATTATTTGCTAAATTGTTTTATTTACAAAATAAATGTATGTGACATTAAAATTGATTTATACTATATATTCAGACTATAGCGAATTGTTCGTACAAGAGTTCTCGCACTTTGTAATATTCTTCAGACAGGACTCCTTCTAGAGAAACTTGGCCGTTTTCCATCTGTGAAAGAAAAAGTACATATTACCACTGAAACTGGGCTACGAATTATAATTGAAAAATAAAAAAATCGAGGTTTTTTTTCTAGTTTTATTAAGATTTTGCTCTGTTAACTGATTTAATGAATTCATAGGGCTAGGACTGGCGTTCAATTTGTTCGATGATAAGCGGTTACCGGAGCCCGTAGCTATTACTGCCCTAATAATACATAATGATAAAATCTCACAATCTATTGCTGGATTGATTAACTATAAAATGTAAGTAGGATAAATATGTATGAAGTCTTCATGGCCTAAAGGATAAGACGCGGGGTGTACTTGTATTGAGCGATGCGACCGTGCCGGTGTTCGAACCCTGGCAGGCAGGTACCAATTTTGCTGATGAAACACGTACTTAATATATTATTATGTTTACGAATGACTTTTAGAAGGAAATAACATCGTGTAATAAAATTCAAAACCCGCAAAAATTTTAATTGGCTTAATTACTGGTGGTAGGGATCTCTTGTCAGTCCGCGCGGGTAGGTACCACCACCCTGCCTATTTCTGCCGTGAAGCAGTAATGCGTTTCGGTTTGAAGTGCGGGGCAGCCGTTGTAACTATACTTGAGACCAGGGGCGGATTATCCGTAAGGCAAACTAGGCACGTGCCTATGGGCGTGTAGTCAAGGGGCGCGCGAGCTCAAATTTTTTAAATAAATAAAGGAAATAACATATCGACGATTAAGAACGAAATGCTGATTTATTATCTAAATTGATGATACAACGTCATCGTAATTGCAAAAACAACTAGTTAAAACCTATAGTATTATGATGGCCATTTATGGCCGGTACAGGGGCGCCGATAAAGTGATTGCCTAGGGCGTCCTGGACCTTTAATCCGCCACTGCTTGAGTCCTTAGAACTTATATCTCCATTTACGTTGTAAGTAGATATATATGGGATAGAACAGACCAGGCTGTATGGGCTTAGATCCCCTTGCCTTTCCTAATAAGGAAAAAATTTCCAAAAAAAATAAATATCTATGGGTTTCGGTAATCATTTAACAGCAGGTAGGTCATGAGCTCATCATCAAATAAGGCTTGTGCGTGCATGGAGTGCGTGTGTAGTGTGCGTGTGAGGGTACCCTGCGCACGGCGAGCGTCCCGGAGCAGCAGGTGAGCGTGCCGGCGCCGAGGTCGGGCTGCAGGCCGGCGCGGGCGAGGGCGGCGCGCAGCTCGTGCAGCCGCACCGTGTTCACGAACGCGGCGGCGCGCGGCCGTCCCGCACCCGCCTCCAGCGACACCGCGCCGCCGCCCTCCTCTGCGACAACAACAACACTTTATACTAAGTGTGAAGGGTAGAGGCAAGGAGAACCGTCTCTATGTGTAAAAATTATCCGTTAAAATCTGCTAAGTAAGAGTGGCGCTACAGTAGCAACCGGGTAAATTTTAAATATTTATTTTCTATTTTTAGTTGAATTTTATATAAAGCGTGTTTTTTAGTTTTTTTAAACTATTATTTATTTTTCATTTTTTAGTTGAATTTCAGTTTTTTCAATTTTTTTTTTAATATTGAATTGTCGTCGGTCCTCGGTAAATCTACAAAGTTTGAATGAAATCTGGCCGTTTAAAGTGGGTCAAAATCGCGTCTAAAGGAGTCAGTTACAAACATACATACAAGTGAAGCTAATATAAAGCGTGTAAAAAAGCGCTCAAAATCATTAGAATAAGATAGAGAAATAAAAAAGACGAAAAAACTAAGCACTACAAAATCCCAAAAAGTATTTTATTTAAAGCTGATAAGAAAATACAATCGATGTCTCCACGTTTTATCACAGCAATAGTTTTAGGTTATATTGACGAAATTAGTTTGGACTACGTAAACATGTGAGGTCTTGTATATTATACTGTCAATAACTACTCTAGTCCTTAAATATATTAAATTTCCTAATTCAGCATACTTCAATCAGTTAACTACTGCTCAAATCATATCATGCCCTGTGCCTATACTAGCGCCATTCTGGAGGATTTTTGAACTGTTATTTAGTGCTGAAAGTGGGACACTTTTTAAAGCTTCTCCCATATGAGACGGTTCTCCTTACCTCTACCCTCCATAATACTTAGTTAAGGTAATAGCTTCATAGACTAGCAACCCAGATCATTGTGGTTTATGGACATTTTGTGGGTAGTCATTACAAAATACAAGATATTTGACAGGGACTTTTTGGCGGGAATGCGAGGAGTGAAGTTGTGCGATTTGTTTTATTTTGACTATTTAGTGTTTCTTTAGGTTTAAATGTGTATTAGCGGTGGTTTATTAACTGTTTAATATCTGTGAGCGTGCACAAATGTGGGAAAGTGAAACAAAGCCGCTGGACGTAACTTCTCGGGATCCCCCAAAAAGTCCACTGAAAAAATCTCAGTTACGGAGATTATCTTTCATCGCATATCATCTCATTTCATTTCATTTCATGCCATGTGTCACATTAATCAACTTCATTTCATTTCATAATATCATTTTTCGTATAAAAAGTTTTCATTAAAATTAACATAAGACTTGACCTAAAGGCCTTAGTTACCGGATCATAAAAAACTTCAACTAGTTAACTTTCACTGTACGTGTCGGAGCACGTTCAGTGCGTACACACTTACAAAGTTGTTGCATAACAGAGGTATCAGCTATTACAGAACATAAAACATTTGACATAAACTAGACTGGTGCTAATAACAGTGTCAATTACCGGGGGCGGCGTCGCTCTCCCGGGCGTGCGTGCGCGGCGCCACGACGGCGGACAGCCAGGCCAGCTCGGCGTCCCCGGCCTGCCGCCACACCAGGCCCCGCATCAGCCCGTCCGTCAGTTTCACCTTCGATCATACACATATATAAATCTACAGTGGTTTTTACGGATGTTCCGTTATAACTACAGTGTGCTTAGTGCGAGGTTTTTAACGTTCTCAATAGCGTTTTTTTGTCCTACCGATGCTGACAGTCTTGAGAAGCTATTTCAGCTTCACCTTAACGTGTGTAGGTGAGCTGACGGGGCTCAAACCTGATGACGTTGCTAACACGAACCCTAGCAAGAGCAGTGCTTCGCAGAATCTACCACCGGATCGGAAACGCGACCCACTGAGAAGATCCGGCGGATCGATAACGTAAAAGTTAAGCCATTTTTGTATGCAGTTGGAACAGCGCCCCTAGCGGCAAACGTAGGCAAACGTTCCCACTCCATACAAATATGAGCTAACTTTTACGCTATCGAGAACGTTAAAAAACTCGCACTAAGCAAACAGAACCATGCATCCGATTGACTTGAAACTTGGTATCCATGTAGAAAATACATGTACTTAATGGATAGGCTAATATTTATATTATGAGTCTTGGACTCCGTAATAATAATGACAATAAATAATAATGTTAATTTTAAATGCCCAGGGAAGCGGGCGTGTACGGATAGTCTTTAATAAGTAGGTACCACCGCCCTGCTTATTTCTGCCGTGAAACAGTAATGCGTTTCGGTTTGAAGGGCGGGGCAGTCGCTGTGACTATATTTGAGACCTTAGAACTTATATCTCAAGGTGGGTGGCGCATTTACGTTATAGATGTATTTGGGCTCCAGTAACCACTTAACACCAGGCTGTGAGCTCGTACATCCATCAATGCAATAAAATTTTTTATCTAAGTAAGGTTTTTATATTCGAGCTTATTACATTAAAGGCGGTTTACTTGTGGTTAATGTGTAGTACTGTCAGTACCTGATAGATGTGTGACTCTGTCGTGGCGTCGACGGTTTCCCCGACGGACGGTAGGAACACCTTCTCGATTCCTTCAGATTCACAATGTTTTCTGTAACAAAAATAGTGAAATGTTTCTAGTGCGGACAGTTAAGAGTATGGTCAAGAAACAGTCAGTGGTGGATTTACACTAGTGGCGGTCGGGGCAAGTGGCTAGGGCGGTAAAATTTTGAAAGAGAAAAAAATGTACAATTACTACAAAAAAAAAATTATGTTTTTGGAATATATAACATATGATAAAAGTTTCTGCAATAAATTAATTTTTCTCCTACCTACGCCGGAAGTTCGGTTTTCCTCACGCTGTACAGGGAAGAAAGTCTAACTTTTCCTCCCGCTGTACAGGGAAGAAAGTCTAACTTTTCCTCCCGCTGTACAGGGAAGAAAGTCTAACTTTTCCTCTCGCTGTAAAGGGAAGAAAGTCTAACTTTTCCTCCCGCTGTACAGGGAAGAAAGTCTAATTTTTCCTCCCGCTGTACAGGGAATAAAGTCTAACTTTTCCTCCCGCTGTACAGGGAAGAAAGTCTAACTTTTCCTCCCGCTGTACAGGGAAGAAAGTCTAATTTTTCCTCCCGCTGTACAGGGAAGAAAGTCTAACTTTTCCTCCCGCTGTACAGGGAAGAAAGTCTAACTTTTCCTCCCGCTGTACAGGGAAGAAAGTCTAACTTTTTCTCCCTGGGTACAAGTGCGCATGCGCGTTAGTGTCTGCGTCTGCTCTCCCGCACCTCAAATTCTCCGCCATTGTTGTGCTCGGGTAATTTGCAATATTGTGTTTAGTGTAAAAGTGAAATAAACAAAAGGCAATAAAAATTTATAGTGAAGTATTAAACAAAGATGAGTTCATCAGACAGTTCTTCTCCTGCATCCAACGTGACCCAGTGATCCTCACCAGGTCGTCGATACCATTCCACACTGCGCTTGCCAGTACGTGATCTCCATACAAGAATAATTCTTCCGAATTTCGTCCAATGGTAATCGAAATTTATAATTATTAAAAATGATGAAAAATTACTAGAAATTACATTATTTATTTATTTTCATATGCAGATATTTCCAAAAAAAGTTATTGATAACACTGTTCACAGAGAAAGAAACTTGTATTAAACTATTTTGATATATTGTAGTTCATGTAATAACAATACTGTTTATAGTACTGAGCAAGAAATAATGCACATCGACCTCTAGAAAGAGACATTCGGCTAATTTCGGCTTTGTAAAGCATTTTCCCTTTCGCACGAAATACTAACAGTCCGGTATCTATTAAGAGCTGTTGAAACAATTATTGTGAGTTGCTTATTTTGATTATTCTTTTTTTTTTTATATAAAATATATTTTCGCTATCAGCCGTATTTATTATCAGCCTATCAGTGTAATTATCTAGACCGTGTTGAAATCTTCGAAATTCATTCTCACTTTTAATTGCATGATCGCAAACCTTTTTTCACTCTCCAGTCACAATCATGTTTACTTTTTCTGCCAATAATGTTTTTACTGTAGTTAAATCCATACCCACATTTCTAGAGGCTACATAATCATGTAAAGGCTTTCCCTCTTTTTCCTAAAAATGCGATAATACAATTCTAAAACATTTAAATTTGGAGGTGTTAACAGCTCTCTATATATATTCTAAGCGGGACGCGACCATACTCCACCGCATTTGTCGAACGACTGACAAAACGTAGCATATGTAGTGTGCGAAAGGGACAATGCTCTACACAGCTGAAATTAGCCGAATGTCTCTTTCTAGAGGTCGATGTGCATTATTTCTTGCCCAGTACTATAGGTACTTTGTTTTTTTATTGAACCGGAGAGATGATGAGCCAATTCGCTAGGACTGAGCTAGGCTAGGGTTGTGTGTTTACCTGAGTTCTAACACACAACGAAGTGGACATGGAATTATTGGTACAATTTTTTTATTGCCCTTATAGGCAGACGGGCAGAATACGGCCCACCTGATGGCGAGTGGTTACCGTCGCCCGTGGACTTTAGCAATGCCAGTTGCAGAGCCAAGCCGCTGCCTACCGAATCAGTTGAACTCGGTGAGTTTGAATACTAACTTGAGGGTGTGCAGCGCCGCCTCGCTGGCCCGGAGCCCCACCACGGCCCAGGGCTTGGTCTGCGACACGACCCTGAGCAGAGATTCCCCGTCGCAGCGCCCCTCCAGCTCGATGTACTCCACGTGCGCCTTGACGTGTACCTGCCGCACCGAGGACACGCACTTGCTCGGGACCTCCGACATTTCCTCTGCGAACACGCAACTTTTTTTTTTTCCCTACCTAAGCTGATAGATAGCCTTGAGAGGCTGTATCAGCGGCGCCTTAACTAGTAGATGAGCTCACGGGGCTCAAGCCTGATGAAGTTGCTAACACGAACCCTAGCAAGAGCCGTGCTTCGCAGAATCTACCACCGGATCGGAAACGCGACCCACTGAGAAGATCCGGCGAGAAACTCAGTGGGCCGAACACGCGACCTTACACTATCTGCTATTTTATATCTATTTGGTGAGAATTTCCCACATCCGGTTCCTTGATCAAAGTCGCCAACAACTAGACAATATAACTAACGTTTTTAATACACTTTTATTAGCTTCAAACATATATATACGTTAGTATATAACGGAATCTTTGAACATGATTTTGACCCCCTTCAAAACGTCGGATTAACTCGAAATTTAGTATACTTATTAAGGACCGATGACAATTAAAAAAAAGGGTGCGTGTACTTATGTACGCGCGTAAGAAGTTATACTTTATTTGTTATTAAATTTATTTCTTTTTTTTTAATATTAAATAATTAATATTTAACGTCAATAATTTAATAATATTCTGTATGAATTATACCAAATAATAATTTTGTCATTTATATTACTAAATAATACATACGGATAGTTAACCTCAATTGTATTGGAGCACTTAGGAAGGTTGATGAGCACAGTTTTTTCACCAATATTTTCTAATATTAATTAAATCACTTCTGATTATAATTCAGACGCCCATATAAAATTCGCACTTGTATAATGAAAACAAAATGAAAAAACGTGTTTTAAATGTAGAAACTCAAAGCATGTGGATAAATATTATAAATATAAATACACAGTGAACAGAGGCGGCGCGGCGGCGTGCGTGCCAACATGCGCCACTAACAGAGGTTCCATTTCTGTTTTGTTGGTAGCTTTTTTTCTTTAGTGAGCAACTTCATTTCTGTTAATTTTGTGTCACGGTGCGCGCGCATCGTAAAATTTCACTCTCATCAATTTTTCATAACGCGCCTAAAGAAGTATAACTTCAAAAATATATTGAAAATATTGAAATTCAACTAAAAAATGAAAAATAAATAATAATTTAAAAAAACTTTTTTTTTTACTGCTTAGATCGGTGGAGCTCATAGCCCACCTGGTGTTAAGTGGTTACTGGAGCCCATAGACATCAACGACGTAAATGCGCCACCCACCTTGAGATATGAGTTCTAAGTTCTAAGTATAGTTACAACGGCTGCCCCACCCATCAAACCGAAACGCATTACTAATTCACGGCAGAAATAAGCGGGGCGGTGGTACCTACCCGTGCGGACTCACAAGACGTCTTACCAGCAGTAATACTTAGTTTGTAACTATATGCTAATTATTTTATTATGGTATAAAGAGAGAGCTTTATTATTATTACGTGTGGTGTACATTGACCTTGAATTCAATTTGTTATAGGTTGCGGGGTTAGTTATACTATAGCAGACTTTATATTTTATTTATATTGTTTTTATGGCCTCTGCAGATATATGAGCATACGGTCCAATTGGTGGTGAGTGGTTACCGTCGTCCATGGACATCAGTAATGCCAGTGGCAGAGCCAAGCCACTGCTTACCGTTAAGTACTATAAGTCTCGTTTGAAGAAGGACATGTCATTATTTATGTACATTTCACTCACCATCTTGTTCCTGTTTGATGGGGGCAGTGGGGGGCACGTCCCGGATCTCCCCTTCGGCGTCCACTATCTCGGCAAGTCTGTAATCTTCTGGCTACAAAACACCAATACAAACTATGAAATAAATACAATTTAATAAACAATTTAATAAAGCAATAAAAAGTCTATTGTTGTTGAGTTTGTAGTGACCCTGGCACTCGCGGGCTGCTGGATACGGAGGAGTACCTTAATGATCTCTCCGTAGTCATCAGCCCTGGTCCGCTCCTCGTGGAAGGGGTAGATGGCGTGGTGCCGCTTGTTGGACTTGAAGCAGCCGCCCAGCCTGGTCTCCAGGCGCACGGGAATGTCGTGTCTCCCGGTCACCACGCACATCTCCAGCTCGTCCTCGGAGTCAGAGTCCGACGAGATGCCAGCCACCTCCTCCCTGGAACATCGACCCATTGCTGTTACTTAGTATTGTGGAGCTCTCAGCTCTGCTGGTGTCAGTAGGGTTACCAGAACGTATCAAGGACACGGCGTGGCTGCGTTCCTCCGCCGCGAGGTCCGAATGATAGATATTCCTTTGAATTGTTATTCCTGTTCGCTTTCTGTAACTATACTGAGACCTTAGAACTCATATTTCAAGGTGGGTTTTTTTAATATTTTTTTTATCGCTTAGATGGGCGGACCTGCTTACAGCCCACTTGGTGTTAAGTGGTTACTGGAGCCCATAGAGATCTGCAACGTAAATGCGCCACCCACCTTGAGATATAAGTTCTAAGGTCTCAAGTACAGTTACAACGGCTGCCCCACCCTTCAAACCGAAACGCATTACTGCTTCACGGCAGAAATAAGCAGGGCAGTGGTACCTACCCGCGTGGACTCACAAGACGTCCTACCGCCAGTATATATTATCTAGTTGTTGGCGACTTCGATCGAGGTACGGGATGTGGGGATTCTCGGTGCGAATGCTTATTAAAGAATAACCGCACTCGTCCGCTTCGCTGGGCATTTAAAATTAACATTATTATTTATTGTCATTATTATTAGGGAGTCCAAAACTCTTATTATAAATATTAACCTATCCATTAAGTACATGTATTTTCTACATGGATAGCAAGTTTCAAGTCAATCGGATGCACGGTTCAGTAGTTATAACGGAACATCCGTAAAAACCACTGTAGATTTATATATTAGTTTAGATAAGGTAAAACCTTTTTTTTTAAAGGGATTTTATGACCCGGTAACTAAGACCTTTAAGTCACGTCTTATTTTAATTTACTACCAGTAATTACGCAAATTATAATTTTGCGGGTTTGATTTTTATTACACGATGTTATTCCTTCACCGCAGAAGTCAATCGTGAAAATTTGTTAAGTACGTATTTCATTAGAAAAATTGGTGCCCGCCTGCGGGATTCGAACGCCGGTGCATCGATACATACGAATGCGTCGTTTGATAGTGTGCGAGGAGGCAATTCGTGGAATAACTTCATATAACGCCCGTGTGTGTGCGTGTGATCAAATACAAAATAGGAACGCGCTAGTGTGCGCGCCGCCGGTAGCAAAAAAAAAAAAACTCCGTGACAGTGTACATTGCGCGCCGACTGAGGGAGCGGTCCCCGCGCGTCCGCACTGACCTCACGGTATTGGTGACGTTCATTCTCTGCTGCTGCAAGAACTCCTCCAGTTCGGCGCCTTCCAGCTTCACCCTACGTCGAACCACCATCTCGATGACGCGGTCCCCCCCGTTGTCTATCAGATCTCTTGCCAGTGTGCCGGGGGATGTTCTGAAAATTGTTTGCATATATTTATTTATTTACTGGTGGTAGGACCTCTTGTGAGTCCGCGGGGGTAGGTACCACCACCCTGCCTATTTCTGCAGTGAAGCAGTAATGCGTTTCGGCTTGAAGGGTGGGGCAGCCGTTGTAACTAAACTTGAGACCTTAGAATTTATATCTCAAGGTGGGTGGCGCATTTACGTTGTAGATCTCTATGGGCTCCAGTAACCACTTAACACCAGGTGGGCTGTGAGCTCGTCCATCCATCTAAGCAATAAAAAAATAAAAATAAAATTATAACTCTATATACTAGACAGTATAAAGCGGACTTAATGCCATGGGCATTCTCTGACAGTCTACCTTAGGGGGGTGCAGAGATGAACCTTGGTAGGTGTAGTGTGAAGGTGATATTACTTAAGCATATATATATATATATATATATATATGTATATATATATATGTATATATATATTTTTTTTTATAATAACTAAGAGGCAAACGAGCAAGACGGGTCACCTGATGGTAAGTGATTCACCGCCGCCCACGGTCACCAGCGTTTACGCCAGTGCGTTGCCCACCCTTCAGATAAGAATATGCTTTTTTCTTGAATAACCCAATGTCGCAGTTGTTGGGGAAGACCGCTGATGGCAACGAATTCCAGAGATTTACTGTGCGTGGCAGAAAACTGTTTTTAAAACGCATTGTACTGGAACGCCAACCATCCAGATGGTGCGGATGATAGATATTAGTATATAACATACATAATATTTGTAGATACAAATACTTGTACTTAAATAAATATATATACGTGTAAAGAAAAACTTTTGGTATTTAAAACCTTTAAAACTTAAAAAAAAGAGTTTTCTTAGATGGAATCACTCATCTGTCTATCATTCAGTGAAGAGTGTAGTTCAGTTTTGCTTAATATAATAATACTGTTTAAAATATTAATTAAAAAAGATATTCAAGGGCTTTGAATGTTATTATCCTATTATATTACAGAAAACGCAATTAAATCTCTCATTCTTTATTCATTCTAGAGTATTCCATATCATCACATACATATTAACTTGTTGAGTCTCTATATCGGGCAAGGATTAATAAGACATGTGTTCAGCTAAGTGACTAACGTATATTGGGATTACAACGTAACGTGCTACCGACAGCCCGACAATCTCGGGACTGACGTAGTATATTATGGTATGGTATAAGTAGTTATAAATAGTTTATGAACAGATATGAGTAGAAGGGTTATTTTGATAATTCCCGAAAAGTACGCCCACGATTTTTTATAATAAAATCATTATTTTTTACACTGTTTTTAATTCAAATTTATTAAAATTAATTTTCAATTTTTTTGTTGGAATTTCTATAACAGCGTATTTTGTTAGTTTTTTTAAACTATTATTTATCAACTAAAAAATGAAAAGATTTTTTAGTTGAATTTCAATGTTTTAAATTTTTTTTTAATATTGAATTGTCATTGGAACTTATAATAAGTTTACCAAATTTAGAGTTAATCCGAAGTTTTGAAGGGGGTCAAAATCACGTTCAAAGATTCCGTTACAAACATACATACGTCTGAAGCTAATAAAGACGTATTAAAAATATTTCAGCTCACCTGGCCGTCAGCACGATCGAGTTGTGGGAATGTGGGGCCCACTGGAGGAACAGGTCTCTGGCGAAGCCCGCCTCCAGGTCCGGGAACGAGGCTAGGACGACCTTGGGTCCCGGGGTCCTGGTGACGTCACCGGCCGAGTGGCACAGCTGCACGTGTCTCAAAGCAAAGGGATTACTGCGAGCCCCTTCAAACGCCCTCGTCAGTTTGTCGCTCATCCACTCTATCTACAACAATATTTCAACTTGATAAATTTTTTTATTGCCCTTGTAGGCAGACTAGCATCAGTATCGGCCCAGCTGATGGTAAGTGGTTACCGTCGCTTGTGGACGGCAGAGTCAAGCCGCTGCTTACCACTGAGTACTCTCCGCAAGCCTCGTTTGAAGAACTGGTGGTAGAACCTCTTACGTCCGCACGGGTAGGTACCACCACCCTGCCTATTTCTGCCGTGAAGCAGTAATGCGTTTCGGTTTGAAGGGTGGGGCAGCCGTTGTAACTATACTGAGACCTTAGAACTTATGTCTCAAGGTGGGTGGCGCATTTACGTTGTAAATGTCTATAGGCTCCAGTAACCACTTAACACCAGGTGGGCTGAGAGCTCGTCCACCCATCTAAGCAATAATAAAACAGAAGGACATGTAATTTATTTCTAATCAAATGTAGAATGTTTAGGTTACATTTGTCTTTTATATTATCAAGGTTCGTTTTTATATCTATATTGCCTACACATTTATTTTGACCAAATAATACTATTTTTGCATGCATGATAAAAAAAAAACACTATTAGATTCATCGATTAATTCACACACCTGAGATTTAGCGAACTCTACGACATTGTAACTGACGTTGGACAGGAGAAGTAACGAATAGGCCACAAGCCCGGAATCCTTGTTTCTCCACAGTTGGTCCAGCATGTGGGCCAATTCTAGAACTCGACCGGCTGTGTCTGTGCATACCAAAACGCAGCCGCCTCCTCGCAGCGTTGTAAGAATTGTTGCTGTAATTCAAGATTGTACAATTTAGTATTTTCTTATGATTTCAAGGGTCGTAGACATTATTAAAACCACTATTACGGTTTTAACTGATCATCTGATTTCAGTCTAACAGATTCAACATCTTCCGTGACCACAGAAAGTGTAACCTTAACTGTATCCGAAACATTTGTACTAATATAATGATAATAATAAAAAAGCAAGATTTAATTATTTTCCTACCTAAGCTGATAGCCTTGAGAGGCTATTTCAGCGGAACCTTAACTAGTAGGTGAGCTCACGGGGCTCAAACCTGACGAAGTTGCTAACACGAACCCTAGCAAGAGCAGTGCTTCGCAGAATCTACCACCGGATCGGAAACGCGACCCACTGAGAAGATCCGGCGAGAAACTCAGTGGGCTGTGTCTATGGATTAATTTACTCGTCGAGCCCTTCGGTGCTTGAGGTACCTAAAAGAACCGTTAGTGGATCGGGAGGATCCGAAATGACGTGTTTGGGGCGACGTCGACTGCTTTTCATTCTTTCCGCAGGATCGGGAATGTACGAGATTTAACCGTAATAAGACATGTTTTAACAAAAACCGACAAAAATTAATTCCAAAACAAATTAATATACACTAAAAACAATAATATTTGAATATTGAGTTATTCATCTATTTGTCGCGCGCGTACTTAATGCAAATTTAAGACTTATATGGTTTTCTCATGAATATCATTATCAGAACAGGACTAAATTGAAATGGGACCACATGGGAAGCGTCAGCTTTCTAATAAAAAAAGAATCATCAAAATCGATTCACCCTTGTTATGAGGTAACAAACAAAAAAAAACATACGGTCGAATTGAGAACCTCCTCCTTTTTTGAAGTTGGTTAAAAATAATTTTAAGTATAGAAAAAAGGTTTGTTAATATAATAGCTCTGAGAAAAAAAAAGTAAATAAAAACAACCCTGAAATTGAAGTAAAGCATCAGGATCTTAGTTTTGCTACTGGAGATGATAAAAAATCATAAATGCAGCTGCTGAGGTGTCCAGAAATAAGCACACATATCATAGATTATTACTGGTGGTAGGACCTCTTGTGAGTCCGCACGGGTAGATACCACCGCCCTGCCTATTTCTGCCGTGAAGCAGTAATGCGTTTCGGTTTGAAGGGTGGAGCAGCCGTTGTAACTATACTTGAGACCTTAGAACTTATACCTCAAGGTGGGTGGCGTATTTAAGTTGTAGATGTCTATGGGCTGTGAGTTCGTCCACCCATCTAAGCAATAAAAAAAAAGGTTTTAAGTTGTAGATGTCTATGGGCTGTGAGTTCGTCCACCCATCTAAGCAATAAAAATAAAAAGGTTTAGGCCCCGACACTACCACAGTATGGTAAATTTTCGAAATTTACATGTAGTTAACATACCTAACTGCCGGGTGGTGGGTGTGATTTCCACATAGGACAGATATTCGTGTGATGAACAGGGTTGTCATATAAGTGTACCAGACAACTTATCTATTAGACCCTAAAGTTTTATGTGTTGTAAACTATTACTAGTAAATCCGAAATCGTAACATTTATATGTATATTCACTAACTCATCAATTTTTCATCTCTCAGTCTTCTCCTCTGTTGCACGTAATCAGCATTCATAGCTCCCAACAGCATCAAAGAGGGTCTCATCAGTCTTTCGATGTCACATCCATTCAGATGTCTCTCTTTCTTGTGGTTGAAGTCAGGCGCGTAGACAATATCTTCCTCGCCAGGGGCGGATATGCGCCATATTGTTCCACCGAGGGAATGGCCAGCTGGGAGTGGTGTAATGCGGAGACCTAGACCTTTTCCTAGGAAAACAAAATTGAGTTGAGTAATGAAATGAAAGAATTGATTTTTATGAGTATTGAGTCTTTAGCACCTTAGAGAAAAAACATTTTTTTTATGCTTGAGATTTAAAACAATAATCCATGTTGTACCATCCATCATGTTGTAAATCCAAGAGATGTATAGAAATGGTAGTGCAAGGTAGAGGGAGAAGAGGTTGACCAAAGAAGACATGGATGGAGTGTGTGAATGACGATATGAGAGAGAGAGGAGTGAGTGTTGAGATGACGGCTGATAGAAGAGAATGGAAGAGAAAAATTAGCTGTGCTGAAACCACCTAGTGGGATAAGGTGGAGAAAAAACAAGAACCCATGTTGTACTCATAGCAATCACACTGATTAGAATGAGGACAATTCTAAAGTGCTTAAGACAAGATGAATTTATTATAAGCCTGAAAAAATTAGTTTGGTAGTCTACTAGTCTGGCTGTGATTTGGTGTTCTTGTTGATAAGCTTTCTTGTCTGCTTTTTTGTAGGGTGTTAAGCATAGACAAGTTAAATTAATATTTTATTGCATATGAGTATATTAAATGTTTATTGCGACCTCTCTTCTCTAAACTGGTGGCAGCACGTCTTGTGAGTCCACACAGGTAGGTACCGTCATCCTGCCTATTTCTGCCGTGAGGCAGGAGTGCGTTTCAGATTGAAGGATGGGGCAGGCATTGTACTGTAAAACATTAGAACTAACTCATGTCTCAAGGTAGGTGGCACCATTTACGTTTTAGATGTCTATGGGTTTCCGTAATTACTTAACACTAGACAGGTAAACCGTCCCATCAAGCAATAAACAAAAAAACCAGGTGTATATAGCATAAAAATCAAAAGCATAACAGAAACAACTGCAAATGTAAATAAATTCAGTTATGTATTACCTTTCATTTCAATGCTCTGATTGTACTTCAACTGTACGATTCTGTCAAAAGCCATATCAACATCATCCAGTGTGAACAAATCGAACTCGGAAACATTCTTATGGGCTTGGTATAAATCGTACATGAACATCTGCCCCATTTTGTATACCGGTAGAGTTGCATATATAGGACAGCTAAGACCGAGTTTTCCAACTGCATATGGAAGAGCTCCTAAATGTAGAGGATCCGAGTGTGATATTAGTACAGCATCTATTGTGTTTACATGTCTGAAATTAATAAAATTTGTTTGTATTAGTATCAAAGTTTGGTTTATTATTTTACACAAAGTGATGAGCACAATAGATATATGATGACTACATAATTAAATGAATATTTTATTATTAATATTGACTCTTTTAATTTTATATAAACCTATCAGTACAATACATCCACATGGTAAACCAAAGCAAACAATATTTGAGTAGATAGTGAACCAAAATAGCTGATATTACCACACAAACAAATCTAAAATATCTGTACTTCTATATTTTGCAAAATTTATCTGTTTTACGTATAAATATTAAAATAGTAATTATGTAATTATTAATTTATTTAGGAAGAGAGGCCGTCCCAGAACAACTTGGCGTCGCTCGGTGGAGCAGGAGCTAGGGGTCTTGGGCATGACGTGGGAGGAGCTAGAACAGACTGCCCAAGACCGATACAAATGGAAAAATTTGATTCGAGCCCTACACCCCAGCAGAGTGTAATAGGAAAGCATGATGATGATGATGATGTATTTAATGTAAGTACTAGTTCATATGTTCTAGTAAAATTTGTTAAAGTATAAGTTTTGTTCCTAGCAAGTGTTTTTTTTTTTGTAATTGGGTGATATTTTTTTCTTCTTTCCCACATTATGCCAATGCTGGATGTCCTTTTTTCCAATCAGCCCTATCCGATACTTTTTAGGACACCCTGTCTCATATTAAAGCCTAATTTCCTGTTTATTTTATTACAGGAGTAATATTTTTTCTATATAAATATTATGTTTAGTCCTGTGTCAAGGCAAAGGCGGCATCAGGACCGAGAAATAAAGTTAAGTGTGTTTTTTAAGTTTATGATTGAAGAACACCAATTTAACGTGTGGAATTAGTGGCTATCGGTAGTGGTTTCAAAGCAGAACTATGCTGTTATGGTAATCGCACCGTTGGTAGTGTTTATTTAGTATAAAAACAACGGACTGGAATCCTGATGAGAGTTCATCTGTAGTATTTGATATTCGGGGTCAGGGTGTGTTTGTCCGTGTTCTGTATATATTGGCGAATATATATAGCTTGGGATCGCTGTATGTTGAACGTTATTTTTTATTATTGTATACTTTTTTTATTCTTCGAAACATAACCTAAAAACTAACCTTTTAAGTTCTTTAATGAAAACCATATCGAATTTCTCGTCCCATCCGCAATCCAGGAGGAATTTGAATTCATCTATTTGGAGCACATAGCACGGAGGAGTTTCCTCACCAGCACCAGATAAGCAATGTAATTTAATTATTGAAGTCATTTTGTACTATTATTTGGTAGTTTACTGCATATTATAATTATCTAATTTTGTTTTAATGCAGGTACGGTAGTGATTGTTCAATTAGAATGCCGAATGATATAACATTTATTAGTAAATTATATTTTTAAAGACGTTTTTGTTTAGCTAAACTCTTTAGAATTATTGTTTTTTTAAGGAATTTTATGACCTGGTAACTAAGACCTTTAAGTCAAGTCTTATTTTAATTTATATTATTATTTTTAGGAAAAATGATAATATGGGGTGAAATTACATGAAAATGATTAATTTGAGACATTAATCAACTGAGATGAAATTAAATGAAATGAGATGAGATGATATGAGATAAAATAATATAATCTCAGTAAAATGGTGGTTATTTACTACTGAGACTTTTTTAGTGGGCTTTTTGGAGAATCCCGAGAAGCTACGTCCAGCGGCTGTATTTTTTATTCCACATTTGTGCACTTTCACAGCTATTAAACAGTTAATAAGCCACCGTTATTACGTATTTAAGCCTGAAGAAACACTAAATAGACAAAATAAAACAAATCAGACAACTTCACTCATTCATTTATCATAGGGGATATTTTACGAAATGACAAACAGGAATACAGGAATAGTATTCTCTCTACTCCTATTTAGTTTATTTATTAACGACATTCCCCGGTCGCTGCCGACCCATTTAGCCTTCTTCGCCGACGACACAACCCTTTACTACTCGAGTAGAAACAAGTCTCTAATCGCTAGTAAGCTCCAGAGTGCAGCATGAACCCTCGAACAGTGGTTCTGAAAATGGCGCATAGATATCAACCCAGCGAAAAGCACAGCAATGTTATTTCAAAGGAGAAACTCATCGCTTATTTCCTTCCGTATTATGAGAAGAAATATCACACCCCCGATCACACCCTGTCGCCCTGGATGCATCCATGACATTTCGCCCACATATAAAATCAGTCCGCGACCGTGCCGCCTTTATTCTCTGCAGACTCTATCCCATGACCTGTAAGCGGAGAAAAATGTCCCTTCGGAATAAGGTGACACTTTACAAAATTTGCATAAGGCCCGTCATGACTTAGGCGAGTGTGGTGTGCGCTCACGCGGCCCGCACACACATAGACATGCTCCAATCCCTACAATCTCGTTTTTGCAGGTTAGCCGTCGGAGCTCCGTGGTTCGTGAGAAACGTTGACGATCTGGAACCTCGAGTCGATCTGAAAATACACGAAGTCAGCGTCGGAACGTTACTTCGATAAGGCTAGGCGTCATGATAATCGCCTTATCGTTGCCGCCGCTGACTACTCCCCGAATCCTGATCACGCAGGAGCCAGTCACCGTCGACGCTTTAGACTCGACCAAGAGTTCGTCGTGCAGACTAACCCATGCATAAGCCCGCTGAGTTTCTCGCCGGATCTTCTCAGCGGGTCGCGATTCCGATCTGGTAGTAGATTTATTCGCGAAGCAGTTGCTCTTGAGTTGTTAGGTCTCCTTCAGAGGCGCTCGGGCAGCTGTTAGCAAATCTAACCCCGCCTGGCTGCTCGGCAAGCAAAAGCTCAGCTCTGTGAAATTGGAAAGGCCTCCGGTGGCCGTGGTAGCCAGAAGGCCCGCTAAAACTGGAACACGTAGACTTTTTGGCAGGAACGCGAGGATCAAGCCAGCGAAATTTAGGAATTCTCTTAATTTGTTAATTTAGCTATTTTTCCAGCTTAAGCGTGAAATGATGGAGGTTTATTAACTGTGTATTAAAAAAGTTTATTAACTGTAGCATCTGTGAAATTCGAGAAAATGAAACAACGAAAATGGCTTGTTTTCTTGGGTTCTTTCAAATCTCTACTGGAGTCTCAGAAAATTGCCATAATTTTACTGAAACTATGTTATCTCATCTTATTTCACTTATCATTTATCAGAATGTGTATGTACATTGTCATATATATTATATGTTTGAAGATTTTATAAGCTCGAAGACTCGTGAAAACAATGGCATAGCAAGTAGCCAATTAACATACTTGAAACAGAAGAAAAAGAAACTGTAAAATTACACTCTTATTATTTTAATTGGATAATGTTGTTATTGATTTTTTTAATTGATAACATGAGTCGATGAGCTCACAGCCCATCTAGTATTAGATGGTGATCGGTTTCTAATGAAATACGTACTTAACAAGTGTTCACGATTGACTTCCACGATGAAGGAATAACATCGTGTAATAAAAATAAAAAAACCCGCAAAATTATAATTTGTGTAATTACTGGTGGTAGGACCTCTTGTGAGTCCGCACGGGTAGGTACCACCTCCCTGCCTATTTCAGCCGTGAAGCAGTAATGCGTTTCGGTTTGAAGGGTGGGGCAGCCGTTGTAACTATACTGAGACCTTAGAACTTATATCTCAAGGTGTGTGGCGCATTTACGTTGTAGATGTCTATGGGCTCCAGTAACCACTTAACACCGGGTGGGCTGTGAGCTCGTCCACCCATATAAACAAACAAAAAAAATAAAAAAAAAATCTTTAAGCCGCAGACAGAACCCTCTAGGGTTCCGCAAGTGATGCTCCGTAGTGAATCCTGCGAAAATCACAGTGGTGCTATATATAAAGTCAGACGTCCTCGGATCGTCCAGATGGATCCCCTTGGTTCACTCTCAGGGCTCTTCTGGTTCACTCTAATTATGGAACTCGCTGATGAGTTCACCGTGATAATTAATCCATAGCGGCAGTTCAGTTTTTGCCGGATTTTCTCAGCGGATCGTGATTCCGAATTTTTGGTAGATACACTGGCATAGCAGCTGGCCTTGAAGAGTTAGGTCTTTGCAGCAACTCAGGCGGTTGGTAAAGTGGTATTAGTGTCTACTTAATAGTATACAGACAGATTATCATCCAGTTCGTTAGTCTTGCGGCATGAATCATCTAAATATCGATAAATTTAAAGATGGTGACATTTATTGTTAATCTTTACAATTTCTAAAGCGCTCAAGCTGTATACTGTGTAATCATTATTTATGCAAAATTAAATTTTTTACTTACCGTTAATTAGTTTGATAATATAGTTCACGAATAAGCAGCACACAAAAATGGATAACGCTACTATTACGTAAGCCCACCATTCTAGGGCCGGAATCTAAATAGTGAAAAAAAAATACTTTATTGTTTTTATGACAATTTAACTTTTGGCACGTCGAATACCACTCGATGTTTTGGCACGTCAAAATTACAAATTACAAACACATATATTATGTCTATGCCCGACTAACTTCGCTAAAATGAGAGGTTTGCAATCCAACTGCTGTGGGGTAGATACGGAAACCCAAGTGCAAGGTGAATTGGAATAGGGACTGGTGTAAGAAAAAAAAAAGTACAAACCATAGCTTTAATAACCGAGAAAGTTCTGGTTTTAACAATAAAACGTAATGTGGTTTTAGCCAACGACAGAAATGTTTTTATTGCCATGTTTTATTCTTCAATCACACAATTACCTAACTTATGTAACGTTCTGTCATTTGTCTGTTGGATTATATTATTATAATCATATTCAACCAAAGAGGTATTCTTTTAGAGTATTTCATTCAAAACGAACATTGAATAGTGAGTATCCGGATATAATGGCGGCTATAATTTTTTATAGTGGTCGGTTCTGAGCGAAGTGTCGGAGATAGAAGAGATAGTTAGACGGCCGAAAAATATCATTCCGACGTAGCAAAAACACGTGCTTGGTTGAAAGAGCTGCTATTAGAGTGATAGCACGTGTTCGTCGATGGTCCGTAGTCTGATGGTAGCTTCATGATTTCGACGGATATAATAGCTTCTTATAGTAGCATAACACTTTATCATAAGTTTACAGATATCCTACAGCTGGACAATTTTTTTTTTATTGCCCTGTAGGCAGACGAGCATACGGCTCACCTGATGGTGAGTGGTTACCGTTGCCCATGGACTTCAACAATGCCAGGGGCAGAGCCAAGCCGCTGCCTACCGCTAAACAAGTCTCCCAATGTTCGTTACAATGACTGGTTCTGCACTGCCTTCAACCAACCTATCTTAAAATAATGTGATAGTACATATAGGTCCTAAGGCAAATAAAACCAAAGCAACGTGTACACGAGTTAATTCTTCGAAAATCCTTTGAATGCCCGTCCAAATTGTTTTAATATTTCAGTGTTATCACACGTAGAGATTTAATTGAAATTCTCGGATTTTTTTATATTATCTGTGCCTCTCTTCGATTTGAACTAAGAATGTAATTTACAGTATTCTGTAAAGTTTGTCTTGGGTAAATTTATTTGCAAAATTTTGATTGGCTGTGTTATGTAAAATACCGCATATTTTAGACAAAGAAAAACCAATGGTGTAGCCTTAGAATTGGTAGCGGTGATCTCTGAGTAGGTATAACAGGCTACTGCGATGGTGAACTGGCATTCCAACCATACTGTTGGAAAAAACCAACCAACGTATGGTTGGTTTTTTAGGCCCGGTCGATGATAATATTAATGGCACACAGCACGACCGAATATATCAGGATTATGGGGTAAAGTGTTGAACTCAAATTAAATATCTACGGAATGTGTAGACGCGAGATAAGCAAACTATGAAAATATTTAAAATTTGGTCGTTGCAAGTGAAGGACACAGACTGCGGGAAGAAACGATAAGAAGCGGCAGTTCTGCGTTAAAGGAAGGATGCACAATACCTTTATGTAGTCCTTGCTGCAGACTCGTACCACTTCGCGATGAGAAACACCAACGATTTCACTTATTTACTTATTTAACATAACAAAGACACGAAGCGNCAACGATTTCACTTATTTACTTATTTAACATAACAAAGACACGAAGCGCGCGCGCGGTTGTTCAGCCATATTTTTTCGTCTCGATGTCACCACACGATCTCGCTCGCACGCGTCCGTAGGTAAAAGTGCCGGAGAGGGATGGGACAGGATTTGCAAAACCAAATTAAAAATGTTGCTATTTTTCGAAACCTAAAACTAACTAAGTTTAAACCAGCGCAACCAGAATGTTTACTTAGACCTGTATTTTTCTGTAGCTATTATTTCGATCATATTGGAGGCATACTTTTGTCTGTCACAATTTTTATACTTGCATCTGTTCATTTTCTACCAGCACGCATTACGTGTCTTCCGTTTGAAATTACAAAGATCACCTTACAATGATTGTAAAGTCGAATTATCGGTCTGGCAACCCACCGGTTAAATAGCTGTTTAATACCAAGAATACGCGACAGAATGTCCTTGTTGACCGATGCGTGGAGCATGTACCCGCAAATACGTTGCTTGGAAATGTGCGGTCTTCTTGATTATCTGAATATTCGCAACAATGGCTACACTGTTAATTTGGTAACTTAGTTAGCTGGTGAATAAATTTATTCTCCATACCGGAAGGTAATGACGAAATTGTGCCTTGTGCGATATTTGGTTTCACTCGTCGTCGTTGACTAGTCTTCCACTTTGTTATTAATTATGTTGTTCATCTATACTAATATTATAAAGCTGAAGAGTTTGTTTGTTTGAACGCGCTAATCTCAGGAACTACTGGTCCGATTTGAAAAATTCTTTCAGTGTTAAATAGCCCATTTCTTGAGGAAGACTAGGCTATATAACACCACGCTAACACCAATACAAACGGAGCACCAATAAAAAAATGTTTCAAAATCGGGTATTTTTTTCTTTTTACGTAAACGAAGTCGCAAGTAAAATTTAGTGTTCTGCCAAAGTAAGCTATTCCACGCAGACGAAGTCGCGGGTAAAAGCTAGTATATTAATAATTTGTTTTTGAAACAAGCTACATCTAATTTTTAAAGTGAAGCTTTTTTTCCCTACCTGTTCGTAAGATGCTATTCCGGTTACGCCCTGACGGGTAGGTGAGCTCACGGGCACAACCTGAGAGAATTTGCTAACACTAGCCCTAGCAAGAGCAGTGCTTCGTAGAATCTTCGTCGTAATCGACGAGGACAGTGATCGGTGCTTGAGGGGCCTAAAAGCACACTGATAGTGAATCCGAGGGACCCGATAAGCATGTTTTGGGTGACGCCGGCTTTGCGTTGCCCTGTTGCTGTCGGAATACATATATGTAATAAACAGAGAAGATAACTTAGAAGTGGCCATTAAATCGAGATAGTATCGAAGATACAACCTTATAATATAATATATGCAATGATAGCACTACGCAGTTGCTAGTATTTATGTTAGGAACAAACAATATCACGTTACTTTAAATACTCAATCAAAGTTTGGCTCGTACGTAAGTTTTCAACTAACTTCCGTCTGAGGGAAAGGAGTCTTGGAACAAACAGCCATTTCTAGGCGAGCTATACGATACGTAGTTAGTTCAGAGTGTGGCACCGACCTGGTCCAACGGCCAAATTAACCAATATTGACTACGTAGACTGTAGTCCCGAACTAGACGCGCCAGCCAATAACTCAGGGATATGCGAATATATTCATTATGGATACGACATGAAGGATTCAAATTATTTATTTTCTAATTCTATTAATCTTGTGGTGGCGAAAGCATAAAAAAATAATCATATATGACGGTATTCGATATATGAATAAACCACGATCCTTATCCTCAAATTTCATTACTTTACGTTCTCTTAACCCACCAAGGCCCGGGGTCAAAGTTTCAACGGCATCAACACTGTTATTCATACTAGGTTTATTCTAGTCTTAATGAGTTTTCGATATTTTATAAGGCAGATAAGCGCTAAAGTTTGAAAAAGTTCTTAGTAGTATATTATTGAACAATGGTTGCCTCATCCTTGTTTAGTAATACGATTGTACCTATCCATGCGAGCTCACAATACCCTTCACTGTTACTAATAACCCAAATTAAAATATTTAGTTTTTAATACAATGTTATTCCTTCATCGTGGAATTCGCTCGCTGGAAATGTGTTAGGTATCTTTTTTATTTATTTATTGCTTAGATGGATGGACGATCTCACAGCCCACCTGATGTTAAGTGGTTACTGGAGCCCATAGACATCTACAACGTAAATGCGCCACCCACCTTGTGATATAAGTTCTAAGGTCTCAGTATAGTTACAACGGCTGCCCCACCCTNATGTTATTCCTTCATCGTGGAATTCGCTCGCTGGAAATGTGTTAGGTATCTTTTTTATTTATTTATTGCTTAGATGGATGGACGATCTCACAGCCCACCTGATGTTAAGTGGTTACTGGAGCCCATAGACATCTACAACGTAAATGCGCCACCCACCTTGTGATATAAGTTCTAAGGTCTCAGTATAGTTACAACGGCTGCCCCACCCTTCAAACCGAAACACATTACCGCTACACGGCAGAAATAGGCAGGGTGGTGGTACGTACCCGTGTGGACTTAAGAGGTACTACCACCAGTGAAAAATCTGTAAATCTGTAATACTTTTTGTTTTTACTTAGAAAATTGGTAATTGTCTGCTGGATTAACCACACCAGTATTCAAAATGGGCACGTGATAGAGCTACATTGATGTAAAATCACAATATTGTTATTATAAAATATTGGACGACGTTTTTTTGCACTTCAGTATAAAAAAATGAAGATTAATTTTTTGATTTGATTGATTTTCTTTGTATTTTGTGTCTTCTAAGTTATCTATGTTATTAGCATTATGTTATGCATTAGATTTGTTCTATATAAGTGTGCGATTGCGTTTCAAGATGTCTGAAACTTATTAATAGTTAGATTAGACTTTGTAAATCTTTTGATTTTAGTCGAATAGAATAATACCACATCCAAATGAATAGACGTCAAAGTGATTCCCGAACTCAAGCCAGAACAGAATAGTGAACTTTAACGCTGGGTGTGCACGTAACTTATTCGCCGTGTTGCATATCTAATATCAGTTTGCTGCTTTTACGAGTTCGTACAAATATTAGATCTTATGCTACACTGATTTTGTTGATAGAGCCATAGTCTTATAAAAATGTATAAAAATTTAAAAATGTCTAGCAGTTTATTTTCTTTTTATGTCTTTATGTATACGTCGGTGCACATAACATATCTATACTTTTTTGTACGAATGTTTTTAAATCTAAGTAACTGCACTGATTTCGAAAGTTAAGTATGGATTTTTTTAGGAGTTTATTGGACTCTAATCAATAACTAAATACCGCCTCCTACCTTGAGACATGACGTCGTTGTCAAACCAAAATCTGTTCTGTGCACTTTTTGAGATTTTCACTTTTTGACCTTTTCGTATAGTTCACAGCCCTATCTACCGTATAAAAAAAACCGTTATGTGTCTATAGCTTTAATATTTATCTATAGCTTTCATTTGATATAGTTCTTAAAAATTCGCCTTCATATAAATTTTTTTAAGAAAATGTTTTTACTCGTTAATTCAAAATAGAGTTTTTGCACATAGCAGATTTTGGTTTGACAGCGACGATGAGTTCTGTGTCAGTTTTACAGTGCAACGGCTGTCGCATCCTTCAAGACGAAATGCAATTACTGCTTCACGGCAGAAATTGGCTGAGTGATGGTATCCCTAGGCCCTAACCAGTAATAATTTGAACAGTGGAAAAATATTTAAGCTAGTTTTTATCCCACTGCTTAATACGATGGTCTCTGACCATACGTTATAAAGTATGTTGTAGAGAGCTTTATAAAGTTATAGTGTATGCAGTCAAAGCTATTAATATATTATATTCGTTCGTTTGGGCCCTCCTAATTTTTTTTTCTTTTTTTAATATATTTATTGATACATATATACATTATCCACGTTTTAGTGGATATATCTATAAATCTCATAAAAACGAAAAGTAAGATTCTTGTAGATGTGAGTTTTTTGCCCGTAGATATTCTTCCGAGTCTAGTTAAGATTTCAACTGACTTCAACCAGGAATTCAACTAGGATCTCATGGTACTGTAGTTAAAGTGACTAGCTATTCGGTTAAGTTATGAATATTAAATTGTGCAACATAAAAGTTTTAAATTTACTTGTGCGTAAACTATGTACCACGAATATCATCGAAAAAAAATAATTAACAACCTCATTAAAGAAATTTAGAATCCAGAACGCTTGCAATCAAGGTAATGTTGCCAATGCCAGGTGNTCAACTAGGATCTCATGGTACTGTAGTTAAAGTGACTAGCTATTCGGTTAAGTTATGAATATTAAATTGTGCAACATAAAAGTTTTAAATTTACTTGTGCGTAAACTATGTACCACGAATATCATCGAAAAAAAATAATTAACAACCTCATTAAAGAAATTTAGAATCCAGAACGCTTGCAATCAAGGTAATGTTGCCAATGCCAGGTGTTTTCCCGCACGTTCATTCGCTTCGTATTTATAACGGCAACACAGACAGCCTGATTTATTAGCTGTGCAAAACATTTTCGCTCCAATTTCTGTGTGGTAACCGTTACACAATATAATGCGTGCGAACCGAACTATTCTTCATGTTTTATGGTTTTCCATTTACGTTTTCAACGCGTGGACGTTTTGTGTGGATTTATCTATTGAATTTGTTTCGCTTGAAGTTTTCATAAGACGTGTCAATGTATTCGTATGAAATCTTCACTCTTAGATTGTATTGTAAGACAGGAAGCACCGATGCTATGTGTAATTAAGCATTATTAGGTCAACTCTTTTATCCGGATATTTAAAAATCAAGTACAAATTAATTGTTTTAATATAAAACACGGTTTTGTATCGAGGCTCTATTCTAAAAAAAATAATGAAACTCAAACATCAGCTGTCATCCGTTTGATTTATAGTCGTAATATTTTACAACGGATCTTGAGGTTCATTCGCTTATATTGATGGATGACTCGTAAAATTATTTCACTGTTTAGTTTGGGACAGATGTCAAATTTAAGAGAGATCGATTTGCACTGAAACTTTAACGCTCTGTTCTGGATGCCTTTTGCCTTTTATACACATAAGGATTTAAAAAATGAAGCGTGTGCGTTTTGTTCGTGGATTCGTTATTGACAGAAAGAATGTTCATTTATTCATTTATTCACAGCTCTTGACTATCCGATACTACGTTGTTCTATTTGATCTTATAACAAATAATTAGCCTTTTGCAACAATCAGAGGTCGGCGTCGGTCGGGCTTGAAGATATTGTATAGATATGTTGTTTATAAAATAGGAGAACCGTCAGATGGGTAAAAACAGCGTTTTCCCTTGCAGAATGTAATCTTCAGTTTCTGTGGACGGACGTACATACTTATTTTTGGTCATGCGATGCTAGTTATTTTCGAATTGATTACATGATTAAACCTTTTCTTCAGCGATTTATATACTTATAATTTTTACAGTAACATTTTCGGCGCTATTTTTTATATTGTCACAGATTATATAATATTATGCAACTGTCTTAAAATGAGAATTTATAGGTTTGTAACCTTTTTGCAATGTTGAAATTAGATGGCATTACAATACGGTAATGTAGTTTTATTTCTACATTCTACTCTATCCTTACGGCAGATTAGCTGTGACCATAAAGTGTGTGGCGCTTGCTGATTTAAATAGTAAATGTTTAATTGACTATCATAGATTATACACTTAATATATTTGAGATTGACTATGCTTTCTTGCTACCCGATTAAAGTATCGATCAACATCATTGGTTATATGAAAAACCCTTTACATAAATACTTTTTTGCTTTCATAATAAGTCGACAAACAATATATTATCATACTAAGAATGTAATATTATTTTAATTTATACGTTATTTTAATAATTACTTGCTTCAAATGACAAAATCAAAGCAAAAATAACCTCAAAACCAAAATGTAAGCAACAGAGGAAAGACAGATGTAGGTGTGTGTTTATTTAGGTTTCTGTGTGTCTATTAACGATATAGACATATACTTCTCTTCAAACGTGTGTAGAATAAGGTTAGGTCTTTTATTATACAAAAGTTTAGGTCTTTTATTTATCGATAAAGGCACTACGAAGTCTGCCGGTTTAGCTAGTATTGTAGGTATATAAAATGACTATGTAATGTGTAATTAAATATTATTATGTCAACTCTTTTACCCGAAGATTTAAATTGATAATGATTTTTAAGAATAAACGTGTTTAGTGTTCGTATTCGTAAAATGATTGAATTTCAACCAAAACCGTTGACAATTTTTTTTATACCTTTTCTCTAGTTTTTATTGGCATTAAAAAACTTTTCTATCAGCCTGTATACATATAGACAGTTTCTGTCGCCTTAGTAATAAATATGTACATAAACTATTTATTATATGTATAGGCGCCGGAATATCTAGTAGACCAGTAAAGACGAATACGAAGAAACGGAGAATGAATCGTATTTCTAAGAGACCTAAAGGACTAAAATATTCATTTTTTATTTATTGCACATATGGGTAGACGAGATCACGCCCTGCCTGGTGTTAAATGGTTACCGGAGCCCATAGACATCTACAACGTAAATGCCGCCACCCACGTTCAGATATGAGTTCTAAGGTCTCAGAAGTTACAACGGCTGTCCCACCCTTCAAACCGAAACGCATTACTGCTTCACGGCAGAAATAGGCAGGGTAGTGGTACTTACCCGTGCGGACTCAAAGGGTCCTACCACCAGTACCACCATTAACAAACAAAAGAAAGCAAAGTTGCGCAATCCAGGCGCTTACTAACAGAAATCGATATGATTACTTCAGTGCGCCGCGTAGGGCACCGGTGACCTACAGGTCAGTCAAAGGATTAACAAAACAAAAGTAAAAAAATAGACGGAGAGGCGGTTTTGTTGTCATTTTATAAAAAACTAGCGACCCGCCCTCGCTTCGCTTCGGAAACATTAAAACACACATGAAACCAAAAACAAAAAAATTAAAAATAATTTAAAAAAGTAGCCTATGTTCATCAGGGACAATGTCGGCTTCTAATGGAAAAAAAATTTTTCAAATCGGTCCAGTAGTTTCGGAGCCTATTCGAAACAAACAAACAAACAAATCTTTCCTCTTTATAATATTAGTATAGATATAGATATAGACTAGCGACCCGCCCTCGCTTTGCTTCGGAAACTGTAATTTATTATTGATTTGTCCACTATTTAATGGATTATACATAATGGTTATTATACATATAAACCTTCCTCTTCAATCACTCTATCTATTTAAAAAAACCGCATCAAAATCCGTTGCGTAGTTTTAAAGATTTAAGCATACATAGGGATGTAGGGACAGAGAAAGCGACCTAGTTTTATACTATGGAGTGAAATAAAATCTTAACTAGTAATTTATCTATTATGTATTGAGTAGTGAATGAATGTGATAAACAAATCATGGGTAAACCGCTCCATGAACTGTAAGTGATGCGATGATTTATTATCGACCTACTTGTCGATCGTAGGGTTGTTTGTTTGTTTTTTTTTCCACCATTATAATTGGCCAGACGAGATATACTCGGTATTAAGTGGTTATCGAAGCTCATAGCGAACCCTGAGAAGTCTCAAAACTAAGTGAGGTGATATTTCAAGTCAAAAATTAGAAGATATCATATTTAGAGTTTATATTCTAGATTGTTGGTCTGAATGCAGTTCGAAGATGATATTGTAGTAAGCGAGGTCAAATACACCCTATCGTATTGTGTGAACTCGCAAGTACTGCCTCCTTGCCTATTTCTGCCACACGCCGTTATTTATATCGGCTTTAGTAGTTCGATTGCTCTTGTGACCGACTATACTCATTTACTGAGTTTTGTACTCTTTTTTCGCAAACCGTACTCTTTTCAAATCCTTGACTCTGAAAGTACTCATTTGTATAATTTCTTCTTTTGAAATCTTTCGGCATTTTAGAGTAGAACATATCCCACATGAAAATTTCAAAGTTTTAATAGAAATTTCCTTATGTTGTCCAGGCACTAATGGTGCTATTGAAAAAGTATTTTCACTAGGGAATGATTAATTATTGGAGCAGTGAGAAGTCGCAACTTTCTGTAAAAACATAATCTGCCGTCTTAACAGTCAAATTTAATATGCAAAATGAGAGTTGTTCGGATGTGGCAACATTATTAGACAAACATCCTCATTTAGCAAAAAAAAACCTCTCCACTTTTTTTCTTCTTTTTTTTTTCACTTATGAAATACTTGCAAAGTGACTCTTTTTGAACAAAAAATGGTTGGCCACCTTAAGAATAGTATTTGTTTTTTTAATATTATTGTACTAGGCGAGGCAATTTTAAAAAAAAAATCATGTGGGAGTAATAACCACTACGAACTACAGCTCCGATCTCGCGTGGAACTTAACATACTTTTCTAAGCCAAGACTTCTAACTAGCCACCTCCTAAACTCTAAAAACCAGAAATAAACATTCATTTCTTCGTCTTTAAGCTAAGCAGGCGATATTTCATTCGCGCTTCGACTTTAATTGTCCCAAGGGAGACTACTAAGTCAATTCAAAGTTGATCGTTCGTTTTAATTCAGTGTTGAATTAATTATTACCGGCCACGTTCCGCAGTAAGTTATAACTTTGAAAGACTAAGAAAAAAAAGTGTCGCTATAAAAACCGCGGTCCCCGTTTAGGGTTTTTAATTAAAGACATCTCGGGGAAGTCGCCATTAATCCAGTGTTTCCCGCCGAAATTAAAGGGGTATTAATACTCTGATGTTGTAAAGTTTGGATGCGGTGTGAATGTTTGTATTTTTTTGGTTTTTCATCTAAAGTGAAGTCTTGTTTAGTGCGGTTACGATTTAGAAGTCGTTGAAGTGAAAATGCGACCTAAAAGAAACAAAACTATCTATCTGTCGGACCTAGCTTGCGGGAGAATGAGATGGAATCTTTCTGAAGATTTGAATGCTACCGCGTGTGTATAGTAGACAGGTTTTTATTTTATCACAATGTCCTGAAGCATGCCCGCAGTACTTCGCTATAGAAGTATCTCCTGGATTACGAGTTATAGCTTAAAATAACAAATAGAGTAGAAAAAAGTGATTAAAGATTTGTGTAAATTTACACATTCACATGAAGATTATAATTTACGTGTATCTGTCACAGTCAAATTAAAAAATATATATATTAAAAATAAAATAAAATCTTTCAAGAATGCCACATCCATCATTTAACTACATCACCGTGTCCGTCGCTTTCCGACAAAAGTACAAATTAATAAGAATCACCTAACGACCGCTGTTCTTTCTCACAAAAGGATGTTACTTTTTTTCACGCAATTCGAGTTGAAATCGCAGTTTCTCTCCATTGTCGTCTTGATAATATTACGAAGGAGTAATGATTTTAATGACTCGGTGGTGTAGTAGTTAGCGGCTGTGAATGTTGAGCCCAGGGTCGGGGCTTCGATTCCCACATCACACCTATCATCATCATCAGCCTATAGCAGTCCACTGCTGGACATAGGCCAATTGTTCGCCACTGAGCACGATCCTCGGCTTCTCTCATCCAGCTCCTGCCAGCACCCTGCACAGATAATCACTCCACCGAGCCTGAGGGCGTCCTGCACTTCATTTTGCAGTTCACGGTCTCCACTCAAGAACGCGTTTACCCCAACGGTTATAGGTTGTCCGGCTAATATGGCCAGCCCATTGCTTACACCTATAACATAAGGAATTCTAAATTAGGTGGGATGACCGTGCGTGATTTGTTCCCAGTTCTTATTATTAGTAATTAGTTATTATTATGTTTGCTTCGTAAATTGAACACCACTGCGAAACTATAGCAACAGGTTAAAGAGTCTATAAAGTACATGGTCTGCTCTTTAACGGTCGGTACGCCCTGAGATACGGGACAGCAGTTGTACATTAGACAAAACGTTTTCTTCTTGCCTTTTCCCATCAAGGGACAATGGACAACATGTACCGCTGTCTGATTTATCCTTTAAGCTTTTATTCCAAACTTTCATGCTAAACCAGGACTGTTTGAGCCAGGAATGATGAGAAGAAAGTGGGCATGATACTGCTAATATAGGACGTGATAAAGTAGATCGTGGAAGTCAGTATTATATATAAATGTGGATGTTAGTATATACGTTTTACTCTTGCTTATACTTTTTACTGGTGGTAGGACCTCTTGTGAGTCCGCACGGGTAGGTACCATCACCCTGCCTATTACTGTCGTGAAGCAGTAATGCATTTCGGTTTGAAGGGTGGGGCAGCCGTTGTAACTGTATTGAGACCTTAGAACTTATATCTCAAGGTGGGTGGCGCATTTACGTTGTAGATGTCTATGGGCTCCAGAAACCACTTAACGCCAGGTGGGCTGTGAGCCCGTCCACCCATCTAGGCAAAAAAAATAGACTCCGAAAGGGCATGATACTCAGAAAATTTCAGAATGGCCTAGCTGGTGATCCTGGGAAGTCTGGTCGCGATCGGATCATGGATGGGAAATTAATGATCGGCTGGCATAACGAGCTGGGTTTGACTAGGTTTTGACTAGTATATCAACGTATATCTAACTGGTATATCTACGAAATATGTCTCGTTGAGTTTTCGTGAACTATTCCTTCGCTCGGGCGGGTATGCGATTAATTTGCAACTTAACTCTGTCATTGGCACTTTTATGAATAATCATGTGATTGTTTCATTAACGGACTAATGGCTTCATACAATTTCATACAATTAACGTTAGGCACAGAACGCGGGGAGATTAAACTAGTCTCTATATATAAAAATGAATTGCTGTTCGTTAGTCTCGCTAAAACTCGAGAACGGCTGGACCGATTTGGCTAATTTTGATCTTGAGTTATTTGTGGAAGTCCAGAGAAGGTTTAAAAGGTATATAAATATGAATATGCTCGAAATTAAATAAAAATAACAATTTTGTTATTCCTTTGATGTGTCCCCCGTCGGACGGATCCCCTTTGTTTGTTTTAAGTTTATTTTATACAAAAGCTTAGGTCTTTTATTTATTGACTGAGGCATTACGTTTTTTTTTTCCTACCTAAGCTGGTAGCCTAGAGGGGCTATTCCAGCGTAATCGTAACTAGTAGGTGAGCTCACGGGGCTCAAACCTGACGACGATGCTAACACGAACCTTAGCAAGAGTCGTGCTTCGCAGAATCTACCACCGGATCGGAAACGCGACCCACTGAGAAGATCCGGTGAGAGACTCAGTGGGCTGTGTCTGAGAGTTAATTTACTCGTCGAGCCCTTCGTCGCAAGCGACGGGTTCGACGAGAACGGTGACCGGTGCTTGAAGTACCTAGAAGCACCGTCAGTGGATCGGGAGGATCCGAGATGACGTGTTTTGGGCGACGTCGACTGCTTTCCATTCTTTAGGCACTACGAAGTCTGCCGGGTCAGCTAGTCTATACTTCTATACTAATATTATAAAGAGGAAAGATTTGTTTGTTTGTTTGTTTCGAATAGGCTCCGAAACTACTGGACCGATTTGAAAAATTCTTTTTCCATTAGAAGCCGACATTGTCCCTGATGAACATAGGCTACTTTTTTTTATTTTTATTTTTGGTTTCATGTGTGTTTTAATATCTCCGAAGCGAAGCGAGGGCAGGTCGCTAGTTACAAATAAAAATGAAACCGGTATTTTTGTTCGAATGCCATTTCAATTATGCACCGAACGTACGCATTACGTTCTGTAACAGCATCCTAATATCCCTTAATCGATTCATCTCACAAATCGTGGTACAAATTCAGTTTCGGGCCTCGAGCTATTGTCGAGAACACGATACGAATATAAATAGAACAAACGTTTTCGAATACTAATGCCGGATGTATTGGAAAGAATCTTGTGCGTGTAATTCGAACGGGTTCGATTCCATATTGTCGTTAGTTAATTGAGTATTATTGTCAATAACAATGATAATTTTTTTGTTTTTTTTATTTATTTATTGCTTAGATGTATGGACGAGCTCACAGCCCACCTGGTGTTAAGTGGTTATTGGAGCCCATAGACGTCTACAACGCAAATGCGCCACCCACCTCGAGATATAAGTTCTAAGATCTCAGTATAGTTACAACGGCTACCCCACCCTTCGAACCGAAACGCATTACTGCTTCACGGCGGAAATAGGCGGGGTGGTGGTACCTACCCGTGCGGACTCCCAGGAGGTCCTACCACCAGTAGGGATCTCTTGATTGCATTAAGATTTATTCATTAGACTATCTAGCATAATCTAGCCCATTATATTTCTCGCCGGATCTTCTCAGTGGGTAGCGTTTCCGATGGTAGATTCTGCGAAGCACTGCTCTTGCTAGGGTCAGTTTTAGCAACACCTCCAGTTTGAGCCCCGAGAGCTCGCCTACATGCTAGGGTAACGCTGATATAGCCTCTTCATAGGCTATAGCTATCAGCATAAATAGGAAAAAAAACACTAACAAAAAGCAACAACAAGACAGAGCATCGGAAATTTAGTCTTTATATTTTTTATTTTTTTATTGCCCTTGTAGGCAGATGAGCATACGGCCCATCTGATGGTGAGTGGTTACCGTCGCCCATGGACTTCAGCAATGCCAGGGACAGAGCCAAGCCGCTACCTACCGCTAATAGCTGTAACCGTCCGCTTCGCTGGGGTGGGAACCATGGTGCTCCGACGGCTATCCTGCAATAACGGGATTGAATGTTTTGAAGGGGTTTAAAATTAGTGCCGGCCGCGTGAGCGCTGCACTTGCATAGGTCATGACGGAGCGTACGCAAGTTTTGTTGAGTGTCACCTTATTTCCAGGGACAATTTATTTCGCTTCCAAATCATGGGATAGAGGCGTCCTAGTATAAAAGCGGCACGGTCGCGTACCGTTTTTAAGTGAGGTCGGAATGTCATCCCTCTGTCGATGGTGACGCCTAGATGTTTGACCTTCGAGGCGGTAGACGGTATGGGCTGGCCAAAGAGAGTGATGGGGCGAATGGCGGAGGTGTTAGCTCGCCTATTAGGGAGTTTTATTTATTTTTATTGCTTAGATAAGTGGACGAGCTCACAGCCCAGTGGTGTTAAGTGGTTACTGGAGCCCATAGACATCTACAACGTAAATGGGCCACCAACCTTGAGATATAAGGTCTCAGTATGCTTACAACGGCTGCTTCACCCTTCAAGCCGAAGGGTGGGCTGCTCGAAATGGTATTCGGAGGGCGACCCCTTTTGAAGAGCACCGCTGTGCTTTTCGTGGGGTTGATGTCAATGTTGTTGTTGTTGTTGAAATAATATCACTTAAATAAACCAGTCGCAGGTCACAACTTCACAATATCGAAATTATTTGAACGCATTCCGAGAAAGCCTTGCCGTAGTTAAATCGTGCAAGACAAACTCATGATTTTTCTATTCAGTCCCTGAGTTTACACCCATCTTTATCGCCCATTGACAATGGCTGACAAATGGACAGGGAGCCGGGTAAACGGTCGCGTGTGTTACGTTACAGGGATTGGTGATGAAATGGACGTTTTCGATTTTGGCAGTTTTTTTTTTAATCGATGCTCTTTTGTCTCTGCTCTGTTGCTCGGCTCTGGTATGTTTTTAAAACCAGCTCGTTATCGGGTAATAAAAAACCTGAATATTTGATTATAATTATAACACGAAATGATAAATGTAAACGATATCCGAACTGTATTTATAGTATGTCGCTTTGAGGTATTGTGATTAAAAAATGTGTGCGTGTACTAGTGTACACACGTAAGAAGTGAAACTTGTTTATGGCCTTATTTTTCGAAAAATGATCTACATGCAACTTTCTAGAAATTGGTTAAATAAAGTTAAATTAGATAAAGTTTAAACAAAAGGATTTTATTATCATAGACATGAATACAAATAATACAATTATTTCACTTTACCTTTTTGCTACTAAGATNGTCATAATTATAATTACAATTTAAATAACAAAATTATACTTTACATGGATCTGTCACAGTCAAATTAAAAAATATATATCTATATATATAAAAATGAATTCCTGTTCGTTAGTCTCGCTAAAATTCGAGAGCTCCTGGACGGATTTGGCTAATTTTGGTCTTGAATTGTTTGTGGAAGTCCAGAGAAGGTTTAAAAGGTAGATAAATATGAAAATGCTCGAAATTAAATAAAAATAACAATTTTGTTTTTCCTTTGATGTGTCCCCCGTCGGACGGATACCTTTTGTTTGTTTTAAGTTTATTTTATACAAAAGTTTCGGTCTTTTATTTATCGACTGAGGCACAACGAAGTCTGCCGGGTCAACTAGTTAAAAATAAAATAGTATCTTTCAAGAATGCCATATCCATCATTTAACTACATCACCGTGTCCGTCGCTTTCCGACAAAAGTACAAATTAATAAGAATCACCTAACGACCGCTGTTCTTTCTCACAAAAGGATGTTACTTTTTTTCACGCAATTCGAGTTGAAATCGCAATTTCTCTCCATTGTCGTCTCGATAATATTACGAAGAAGTCATGATTTGACTGACTCGGTGGTGTAGCAGTTAGCGGCGCTGAATGTTGCGCCCAGGGTCGGGGCTTCGATTCCCACATCACACCTATCATCATCATCAGCCTATAGCAGTCCACTGCTGGACATAGGCCAATTGTTCGCCACTGAGCACGATCCTCGGCTTCTTTCATACAGCTCCTGCCAGCACCCTGCACAGATAATCACTCCACCGAGCCTGAGGGCGTCCTGCACTGCAATTTGCAGTTCACGGTCTTCACTCAAGAACGCGTTTACCCCAACGGTTATAGGTTGTCCGGCTAATATGGCCAGACCATTGCTTACACCTATAACATAAGGAATTCTAAATTAGGTGGGATGACCGTGCGTGATTTGTTCCCAGTTCTTATTATTAGTAATTAGTTATTATTATGTTTGCACTGCGAAACTATAGCAACAGGTTAAAGAGTCTATAAAGTACATGGTCTGCTTTTTAACGGTCGGTACGCCCTGAGATACGGGACAGCAGTTGTACATTAGACAAAACGTTTCCTTCTTGCCTTTTCCCATCAAGGGGCAATGGACAACATGTACCGCTGTCTGATTTATCCTTTAAGCTTTTATTCCAAACTTTCATGCTAAACCAGGACTGTTTGAGCCAGGAATGATGAGAAGAAAGTGAGCATGATACTGCTGCAAAGAGGACGTGATAAAGTAGATCGTGGAAGTCAGTATATATGTATTATATATAAATGTGGATGTTAGTATATATGTTTTATAACAACCTATAGACTCCCAAACGGCATGATGCTCAGAATTTTTTCAGAATGGCCTAGCTGGTGATCCTGGGAAGTCTGGTTGCGATCGGATCAAGGTCAAATTAATGATCGGTCAGCAGAACGAGCTGGGTTTGACTAGGGTTATATTACATCTACGAAATATGTCTCGTTGAGTTTTCGTGAACTATTCCTTCGCGGGTATGCGATTAATTTGCAACTTAACTCTATCGTTGTTAGTAGTTTTAGGAATAGCAATGTGATTGTTTCATGACTTCAGTTTTATTTAAGCGAATGTTTATGTTTCATACAGTTAACGTTACGCACAGAGCGCGGTGAGATTACACTAGTCTATACTAATATATAAATCTACAGTGGTTTTTACGGATGTTCCGTTATAACTAGTGAACCATGCATCAGATTGACTTGAAACTTGGTATACATGGAGAAAAGAGTGTTGGGCTCCCTACACCATTTACGGGGGCGTTAATGATGAGAATCTTTGTGGGGGGTGAGAAATAATAATGTTAATTTTAAATGCTCAGTGAAACGGACTGTACCAGCTAGTTACAAATAAAAATGAGAAACCGGTATATTTGTTCGAATGCCATTTCAATTATGCACCGAACGTACACATTACGTTCTGTAACAGCATCCTAATATCCCTTAATCGATTCATCTCACAAATCGTGGTACAAATTCAGTTTCGGGCCTCGAGCTATTGTCGAGAACACGATACGAATATAAATAGAACAAACGTTTTCGAATACTAATGCCGGATGTATTGGAAAGAATCTTGTGCGTGTAATTTGAACGGGTTCGATTCCATATTGTCGTTAGTTAATTGAGTATTATCGCCGATAACAATGATATTTATTTTTGTAGGTCATCCCTTGATTGCAATAAGATTTCTTAGACTATCTAGCCCATTATATTTCTCGCCGGATCTTCTCAGTGGGTCGCGTTTCCGATGGTAGATTCTGCGAAGCACTGCTCTTGTTAGGGTCAGTGTTAGCAACACCTCCAGTTTGAGCCCCGAGAGCTCGCCTACATGCTAGGGTAACGCTGATATAGCCTCTTCATACGCTATAGCTATCAGCATAGGTAGGAAAAAAAAACACCACCAAAAAAAGCAATATCAAGACAGAGCATCGGAAATTTATTCTTTATAATGATATTATAATTATTGGCGGAAAAGAAGCACTTTTTCAAATGTAAAATTTTAAATTTAAATTAATTTTTAATTGATGCCCACTGTATATACTTACTGATTGAGTCAAGCTCCAGGTCCTCGTTGAGTCCCACATTCCTTAAGAACCACGGTGCTGCGACGGCTATCCTGCAAAAACGGGATTGAGTGACTTGAAGGGATGTCAAATCAGTGCGGGCCGCGTGAGCGAACACTGCACTTGCATAGGTCATGACTGGGCGTATGCAAGTTTTGTAGAGTGTCACCTTATTTCGAAGGGACAATTTACTTTGCTTGCAAATCATGGGATAGAGGCGTCCTAGTATAAAACCGAAACGGTCGCGTACCGTTTTTAAGTGGGGTCGAAATGTCATCCCTCTGTCGAGGGTGACGCCTAGATATTTCATCTTCGAGGCCCATGGTATAGGCTGGCCAAAGAGAGTGATGGAGCGAATGGCGGAGGTGTTAACTCGCCTATTACGGAGTGGGCTAAGTGGTATTCGGAGGGCGACCCCTCTTGAAGAGCACCGCTGTGCTTTTCGTGGGGTTGATGCCAATGTTGTTGTTGTTGTTAAAATACTGTCACTTAAATAAACCAGTCTCAGGCCTCAACTTTACAATATCGAAATTATTTGAACGCATTCCGAGAGAGCCTTGCCGTAGTTAAATCGTGCAAGACAAACTCATGATTTTTCTATTCAGTCCCTGAGTTTACACCCATCTTTATCGCCCATTGACAATGGCTGACAAATGGACAGGGAGCCGGATAAACGGTCGCGTGTGTTACGTTACAGGGATTGGTGATGAAATGGACGTTTTCGATTTTGGCAGATTTTTTTTAATCGATGCTCTTTTTTTCAGTTCCGCTGCTCGGCTCTGGTATGTTTTTAAAACCAGCTCGTTATCGGGTAATAAAAAACCTGAATATTTGATCATAATTATAACACGAAATTATAAATGTAAACGATATCCGAACCGTATTTATAGTATGTCGCTTTGAGGTATTGTGATTAAAAATATGTTTCTGTAAAGTTTTGAAAGTACCAATTCGCACGATACCTGCGACTGTGACATACAGCTCGGTGTAGTTTGTAATCCTTGCTCTTTTCGCAATGTCGCAAACACTACGGGCTCTGGTAAGTTTTTAAAACCACCTCGTAATAGGGTAATACAAAACTTTAATATATGATCACAATTATAATACGAAGTCATAAATGCAAACTGTATCCGAATCGTATTTATAGTATTGTTACTTGCTGGGGTTCGGGATAAAACTGTATTTATCACTTAGAATACACACAGAACACTTTAAAATTCTCAATTCGCTTCTTCCGCTTCGCTTCAGGTGATACGTTCGCTGTTTCGCTTCGAGTAATTCCGATTACTAACTCGCTGCGTGTCACCTCTGCAACGCTTTTATAGTCGATACATTTCTAGAATTGTCGAGAACATTCCTCACAAGTCGAGTACCTTCGATGTGTGTTTCCGCAATCTGACGATAGATGGCACTATATTCCTCGAACGTTCTAGATGTTACTAGATCCTTCGATATTCGTTCGGCTATGCGGCGATAGACGGCGTTAGTCTTACTGGCGTAACAGTATGTCGCTGTTAGGTATTATGAATAAAAACATGTTTCTGTAAAGTTTTGAAAGTACAAATTCGCACGATACCTACGACTGTGACATACAGCTCAGTGTAGTGTGGCCACGGTCCACTGAACAACGCGCAATGAGCCGTGAATCGTAATGATACAATGTCTGAGCAGAAACTCTACGAGCACAGTTTTCAATATCTCGATATTACGTGCGAAACCAATTCCCGATTTATCTCTAACTAATGGTCCCGCAGTAGTCGAAATTCGACAATAATTAATTGAAATTATAAATGTGAACATTATTACGGTTCTATTCGCAAAGACTATTATACTTTTATAATCACAAATTTCGCCAAGACTACGCTATAGATAAATAATATTAAAGACGAACAATATTAATCTATTCCCAATATGACCACAAATTTTAAACATTAACAAAAGTTTAACAATAAACAAAGAGTATACGTGTGTTGTATCAAATACATGGTAGTGTGTGTAAGGTTTATTTATTGATTTAATGTATTTTTTATACATAATCTAAAAAAAATATAGTATTCTGCACTTCTTCTTTATATTCTTTATAATTGTGTGAAATTTAATACTCCTTTGTGTAGCTGCTGTTCGACTCTTCATACCGGTACGTATGATTGCTTCACGGCAAGATAAGTAAGATGGTGGTGGTAATTTAATTAAGTTTATTGTTTACATACGTAGCGTGGGTAGGCTTGAGGCCTGGGACGGTCTGTGTCTAGCACTGGACATCTGTGGGCTGAAAGCTTACTTGAGACTTTTAGCTTACTGTAGTATTGGCCGAAGTTGTTCCGATTGCTAATACACTATATTATAACGATAGGCCAAACGTGGATACTAGCGCAGATTAGCGGATGAGCTTGATGCTATCCTGTGAAGCAGCTATCAGGCTTAGAACTTGAAAATGAACGTCTCTGTCGAACTTGAGAAATAAAAGCAATGTTCTAAAATTTTTTAAATAACAGTTTGAAGGTCTTCAAAATGGGTCTCGAAAAGGGCAAGTAATAGCTTTATATCGGAGCTGGACAGGAGGGTTGTATAGATTAGCAGAGCTATCACGCCCTGAATGAGACAAGAATTTGGGGGGGAGTGCCACGGATAGATGATTAGAAGTTGTTTGAGACATTTGACAGATGCCTGAATCCTGATATTTTCAAGATAAGCTTGCATATGCTATGCATTTAAATAAAGTTCCGAATGACAACATCCGTACCGTCGGTCTACCGAACAATTTCAGTTGCTGGTTGGAAGATGTTCCCTTCGTTGTTATCCCCACAGGAGCCATGAGAAAGTTTGTATAGCGTTATCGCTAAGGTATTATTATTATATTATCCTTTATAAAAATTATTAAAGTAGCTGTCGACATTACTCAATAAACAGACGCTATGTGAAGTTACAAACGAGTGAGGGAGTGTTAAAAGCTATACTGCTTATGGCTCCACTATGCTGTGAGTCGATTTATCAAAGCTTACTTGTAAGGGATTGATCACCACTAGCAGGCGTTTTTTTATCATCCTTTACTATTTGAATCAGATTAAGATTTCTCTTTGAGGAGAGTACTCGAAAATAGACCTAATGTCTAATAAGCAATTGCTTATTAGTGTTTTTGGAAAGCAATCGAATACATTTTGGGTCGCAGGCGTCAACAGTGTGCTAACGTTCTTTATACACGAGCAATGCTACCAGGTATTGCTTGCGCACTGTGTAGTACGCGCGTTCGGAACATAAATTTTAAATTACCTAAATGTGTACGAGCGTCCGCCATTTTTGCGGAAGGCGGGACGTGCGCCTCGCAATTAGTAGCGCCTCGTTAACCGCGAGATCATGAACTAATGAGCCACGCGTACGATGTAGTGTATTGCCAGTATCAAAAAATATCAATCGGTTTTAAATGCCATATTAAAAATATGCGTATCTTTATAAATATAATACGTGAAGCAAAAACTTTGTATCCCTTTTTACGAAAATTGCGCGGACGGAGGAGTATGAAATTTTCCACACTTATAGAGAATATAGAGAAGAAGTGCACAATGCTAATATTTTTTTAAAATAATGCATAAAAAATACATTAAATCAATAAAGAAAACATTACACACACTATATACCATGTATTTGACGCACACACGCATGCATACTATTTACTGTCAAACTTTTGTTCTTGACGTCTGTTGTCAAATTGAGAATAGATTAAATATTTTTTGTCTTTGTTAATATTTTTTATAGTGTAGTCTCGGCGAAATTTTTGATTATAGAAGTATAAAATACAATCATAATAGTGTACAAACTTACAATTCCAATTATTATAGTCGAATTGCGACTACTGCGGGACCACTAGTCTTTATAAATTCATCATAGCAAGAATGGTGTTATGCTGCACAAAAATCTTATAGAAAGCGAATTCTTGTTAATCCAAGAAGAATCTATTTCGAGATAGAATTTAAATTGACATTGTAAAGGTTTTCATTGACACGACCAAATAAAACCGCGTAAAAAGTTGGCGTTTAATCTTGCTTTACGGGTGGCTATTCTAGTCGTTTATTGTAATTTAACATTATGTGAACCGAGTTCCGATGCGAATTAGTACGTGAATAGCGTTAAACATAGATTTAAATTTTAAGTTACGTTATAATGTTACTAAATCGTGATTTAATGATACTACGTGAATCGTCCTTTGATAGAAAAGGTTTTCTGACGTGAGACATCTATTGGCGCGTCTTGACAGATGCTTGACAGTATTATCGTGCTCTATGACAGTTAAGGCAAACGGAATGACGCTCTTTCTGCCGTGTCTTCTTTGAGCCCACCTCCCCATAGACCTATATAGTAGGGACACGACATATTGTTCTATACGTACAATTGCTTATATAAATAGCACCCATTTTGAAGGCACATACATAAACATATATCTATCTCGTTCTTACTCAGCAGTTTAACCCGCAGGAAAACAATATAACAGTATTTCAGTGCGTACATAAAATGAAACATGAATATACGTAAATATCTCCGTCTCCGTCTAATGAGGCCGAAAATCCGCGATGTTTAGCGCGCCAAATGTCATTGTCACGTCAGTTCGGCCGTCTGTTTTGGGTTGTACATTATTTATTGACTTTGATATCGATTTAATATGATTGATTATATAAAATTTCATAATTTATCATGCTTAAAACATACAAAAATAATAATTAAAACATATTTTATAGGATCTCAAGAAAGTCGATGCCCTAAAACTATTATCTATATGTATNGACCATCTACTTTGATTCTGTTGTACAACAGTTTTGTACGGTCTATATTGGAATATGGCTCCGTCACATGGAACCCCCAATATAATATTTATATTCAGCGACTAGAAAGAGTCCAAAAAAAGTTTTTTAAGCATCTTTTATACCATTGTCGTCGCTTTAACTCTCCAGAACCGACAGAATTTGTCTCTCTAGTCGATCGTAGGCTACTGAGGGATCAAATGTTTTTATATAAAATAATAAATAACGAGATTGATTCTAGCTATCTTCTTTCCAAAATTTCATTTAAATGTAGTCTTATTTCCGCGCGTTCTAAACAGACCTTCCACATGTCCACGGCTCGAACGAAATATGCTTCTAACTCTTTTGTCCGTAGATCTTGTAGGTTGTATGATGCTAAGTTCTCTAATGCTGATATCTTTTGCTTGTCACTTGTAGCATATAGAAAAGCTGTTTTGGAGTGTTTATAGGGTGATTTGGCCCGATACGTGTTGTAGTTTTATAGTGTGAGTTAATGTATAAAATGATATGTGCGTATTGTGTTGCTTTTGTTTGTTTTTTTGTAATTTAAATCTCTAAATTTCTCTTCTTGTTCACTGTCTACTTATATGTGATTTTGATTGTGGAAACATATTTGGTTATTGATTTAGCTATTTTTTTTTTTTAAATATTGTATGTTTTGTGTGGTACTGTTTGTTTCCCAAATAAATAAATAATAAAAAAAATTATCCTTTATAAAAATTATTAAAGTAGCTGTCGACATTACTCAATAAACAGACGCTATGTGAAGTTACAAACGAGTGAGGGAGTGTTAAAAGCTTTATTGGTAATGGCTCCACTATGCTTTGAGCCAATTCATCAAGGTTTACTTGTAAAGGATTGATCACCACTAGCAGGCGTTTTTTTATCATCCTTTACTATTTGAATTAGATTCAGATTTCTCTTTGAGGGGAGTACTCGAAAATAGACCTAATATCTAATAAGCAATAATAATTGCTTATTAGTGTTTTTGGAAAGCAATCGAATACATTTTGGGTCGCAGGCGCCAACAGTGTGCTATCGTTCTTTATACACGAGCAATGCTACCAGGAATTACTTGCGCACCGTGTAGTACGCGCGTTCGGAACATAAATTTTAAATTACCTAAATGTGTACGAGCGTCCGCCATTTTTGCGGAAGGCGGGACGTGCGCCTCGCAATTAGTAGCGCCTCGTTAACCGCGAGATCATGAACTAATGAGCCACGCGTACGATGTAGTGTATTGCCAGTATCAAAAAATATCAATCGGTTTTAAATGCCATACTAAAAATATGGGTATCTTTATAAATTCATCATAGCAAGAATGAAGTTATGCTGCACGCAAAATCTTTATGAAAGCGAATTCTTGTTAATCCGAGAAGAATCTATTTCGAGATAGAATTTAAATTAACATTGTAAAGGTTTTCATTGACACGACCTAATAAAACCGCACAAAAAGTTGGCGTTTAATCTTGCTTTACGGGTGGCTATTCAAGTCGTTTATTGTAATTTAACATTATGTGAACCGAGTTCCGAAGCGAATTAGTACGTGAATAGCGTTAAACCTAGACTTAAATTTTAAGTTACGTTATAATGTTACTAAATCGTGATTTAATGACAGTACGCGAATCGTCCTTCGATAGAAAAGGTTTTCTGACGTGAAACATCTATTGGCGCGTCTTGACAGATGCTTGACAGTATTGTCGTGCTTTATGACCGTTAAGGCAAACGGAATGACGCTCCTTCTGCCGTGTCTTCTTTGAGCACGTGAGCTCACCTCCCCGACGGGCATAGCTTGATTAGCTCCTTAGGTTACCAGCGAATAAGTAGGGAAAAAAACTTTTAACACACTTTTATTAGCTTCGTTTCTTTTTCCTACCTATGCTGATAGCCTTGAGAGGCTATATTAGCTTGTCCTTGACGTGTAGGTGAGCTCACGGTGGCGTTGTTAACACTGGCCCTAGCAAGAGCAGGGCTTCGCAGAATCTACCAACGGATCGGAAACGCGACCCACTGAGAAGATCCGGCGAGAAACTCAGTGGGCTGTGTCTATGACTAAGTCTATTCAGTCGTCGAGCCACGGTGACCGGTGCTTGAGGTACCTCAAAAGCACCGTTAATGGATCGGGAGGATCCGTAATAACGTGTAAAACTGTTTAAACATAAATTGAGCACGTTTCCGAATTAATTTAAAAGAAAATTTATAACCTAAGATAATTTCATTATTGCCGCCTTCATTTCGTTTAGACGCCATTTTGTGTCGGCTTTAGAAATACGCAGATTATACAAGAATTAAAAAAAAACGCGTATAAACGGCAAGTGCGAGTCGTTTTCAGTCGCTTTAAAAGTACCTACACGAAGTTGAGTGCTTCGTTTTATACGTCCATGTAATGAGTTTCGTAGGAAGGTTCGCGTGTTGTAATCGAGTCGATTTCGCAGAATGCGTGCGTTGTAAGGTGTTTTTGTTTTATTTTATTAAAGCAAGCGCTTGGTTTATTGTGTGTGAATAAGGTCATTAAACTTTACGAGAATAAGCTCTTAGTATTATTTTTTTAGGTATTAGAGCAAGTTCGTACTTTTTGTGGAAATTGTGCGTTATGTATTTATTCGTTGAAAATTAAATTAGATTGACATTTTAATTATTACTAGTGGTCGCACAGTAGACATTCGACTATAATTAATTAAAATTGTAAGTTTGTACACTATTATGATTTTATTGTCATATTTCTATAATCATCGCCAAGACACTTTAGACAAATTTAATATTATTAAAGACAAACAATATGCATCTATTCTCAATTTTACTACAGACTTAAAACAATAACAAAAGTTTGACAATAAACAAAGAGTTTATACATGTGTGTTGTGTCAAAAACATGGTAGTGTGTAATGTTTTTCGTTATTGATTTAATGTATTTTTTATACAAAAACGATATGAATGAATATTAATACGTGAAGCAAAAACTTTGTATCCCTTTTTACGAAAATTGCACGGACAGAGGAGTATGAAATTTTCCATACTTATAGAGATATAGAGAAGAAGTGCATAATGCTAATATTTTTTTAAAATAATGCATAAAAGAGACATTAAATCGATAAAGAAAACATTACACACACTACATACCATGTATTTGACGCACACACGCATGCATACTATTTATTGTCAAACTTTTGTTCTTGACGTCTGTGGTCAAATTGAGATTACATTAAATATTGTTTGTCTGTATTAATATTTTTTTATAGTGCAGCCTTGGCGAAATTTGTGATTATAGAAGTATAAAATACAATCATAATAGTGTACAAACTTACAATTCCAATTAATTATAGTCGAATTTCGACTACTGCGGGACCTCTAGTTCCTGTAAAATCATGAAACATTTTAAAGATTTTTGTAACTTTTATAGAACTCGTAACGTTATTAAAACGCTTGAACGTCAATTCGAGTACGATCTAAAAGCAATCTTTTAGATCGGTTTGAATTGCAAATTCTGATCTTACTAATTGCCGAAGCACCGACTTTCACTGCCACGTACAGCGAAAACTTTGACCGAAATTATCAAACAGAACCGTAACGCTGTATGTCCTAAACTTTATCACAAAATAACAAGTGACCCTTCGTTTAAAGTAACAAGGGGCAATTTGGTTTAACAAAATTGATTATCTAAAGACCTAATGGTTCTGCAATCGTCAATGTTAAAACTTCGTGTTATAGATTTTATCGACTGAGAACTGATTTAATACCGTTAATATTAGTCCGGGATCGTTGCTGGGATTCATATTACGATTTTTGATAACCAACAAAACGTTACGACTGCTCATAGACCCGGTTGGAGACATGAGACAGGGTGGTGGTACTAACCCGTGCCGACTTACATGTGGTCATGTGAGTCGGTAATTAAGCAATTTTTTTTATTGCATAGATAGGTGGACCAGCTCACAACCCGCCTGGTTTTAAGTGGTTACTGGAGTCCATGTGAATCCACAACGTAAACGCCGCCACCCACCTTGAGATATCAGTTCTAAGGTCTCAGTATAGTTACAACGGCTGCCCCACCCTTCAAGCCGAAACGCATTACTGCTTCACGGCAGAAATAGGCGGGGTGGTGGTACCTACCCGTGCGGACTGACAAGAGGCCCTACCAGCAGTAAAGAGGCCCTACCACCAGTAAATTATATTTTTTGGGGATTTCATATTTATTACACGATGTTATTCCTTCACCGTGGAGGTCATTCGTGAACATTTGTTAAGTACGTATTTTATTAGAATAACTGTGTGCTTAGTGCGAGTTTTTTAACGTTCTCGACACCGTAAAAGTTAACTCAAATTTGTATGGAGTTGAAAAGTTTGCCTACGTTTGCCGCTAGGGGCGCTGTTCCAACTGCATAGCATAGTTAACTTTTACGCTATCGAAAACGTTAAAAAACTCGGACTAAGACCTGTCGAGTCGAATCACTCGATACGAATGCATCGGATTGTTACTCAATGCAATTAAGACTTTAACCTCATGTCTTAAGGTGGGTAGCGGCATGTTATATTATCTATGTGTCTCGGTAACCACGAAATGCTAGGTGTATCATGAACATGTCATCAAACTTGATGCTTTGCCCACTAATTGACTAATTTCGTCTAATTAGGCGAACAAGACTGCTTAGCCGAAAAGGCAATAATACACTAGTATACCAAGTCCAACGTAAATCACTATTACACGCTAAGTTTAAATGCGTATTTTTTTAATGACTTTGTGGTTTGTCATTTACTCTCACACTAACGGGAAATTTGCACTCAGATATAAATAAGTCGATCACTATATTTTATAAACACTCATAATGTTTTGGTAGTTTACCGTAATATTAACAAGAAACGGAGAAAGGAATCTAGGCACTAGGAGATAGTAGTTATATTTTAATCCGAAGATTTTAAGTTAAACGCTAAATCGGATCGCGATTCTTGTTGATTAACATCTAGTGACACCTGCGTATTCGGGAATTCAGATTCTATACGATGATGCCCAAGTACGACTTAGATGTTTCAATGTTGCGCGCTACAAATTCATGGTTGGCGGACCCGCAATGAATGCGTACAAAGCTCGGGGGTCAAGAACCGCGCTCAGCCTCCCGCGTCAGCCGTTGGACATAGAACGCGCTAAATACATTACAAAATAATTTTAGTGTTATCAGGAATGAGTAAGAATATACTACTACATATTTTTGTTTACGGAATCGGTGAATTGAAGCCACTGTTAATGTTACCGTGTTAATAATTGTTATTACATACCCGATCCTGTAGACCGAATGGTAAATAGTCGACGTCGCCCAAAACACGTCATTACGGATCCTCCCGATCCATTAACGGTGCTTTTAGGTACCACAAGCACCGGTCACCGTCCTCGTCGAGCCCGTCGCTTAGGACGAAGGGCTCGATTGGCGAATTAATCCATAGACACAGCCAACTGAGTTTCTCGCCGGATCTTCTCAGTGGGTCGCGTTTCCGATCCGGTGGTAGATTCTGCGAAGCACTGCTCTTGTTAGAGCCAGTGTAGGCAACACTTCCGGTTTGAGCCCCGTGAGCTCACCTACTAGTTAAGGTTACGCTGAAATAGCCTCTCAAGACTATCAGCTTAGGTAGGAAAAAAAAGCTGTCATTTGCTTTAGATCCCACGTGAAGTCATGAAATCGGTCTGCTTTTGGAAATAAATATGGGTAGTTTGNGTAGATTCTGCGAAGCACTGCTCTTGTTAGAGCCAGTGTAGGCAACACTTCCGGTTTGAGCCCCGTGAGCTCACCTACTAGTTAAGGTTACGCTGAAATAGCCTCTCAAGACTATCAGCTTAGGTAGGAAAAAAAAGCTGTCATTTGCTTTAGATCCCACGTGAAGTCATGAAATCGGTCTGCTTTTGGAAATAAATATGGGTAGTTTGAAGGGTCCGTGAGAATGTTTGAGCGGGTGAAGTCGCGTGCAAGTGTACGTAAAAAAAAAACTGTTCACGAAACGAAATTAAAGAGCTCAACCCTCTTCAAAGCTGTAAATACGAGCGTTTACAGAAGAAGAAAAAAAGATTCGCTTTGTGACAAACGTCCTTTGTATTCCGTGACGTAGGCCGTAGGATCAAATAAATGTATTTCATGACATATTTTTCGGTTCGTTTTTATGTTTACCGAAATAAATATAAAACACTAGCCGTACTCGCCCGCTTCGCTGCGCATTTAAAATTAACATTATTATTTATTGTCATTATTGTTAGGGAGTCCAACACTCATATAAATATTAGCCTATCCATTAAGTACATGTATTTTCTACATGGATACCAAGTTTCAAGTCAATCGGATGCATGGTTCAGTAGTTATAACGGAACATCCGTAAAAACTACTGTAGATTTATATATTACTAGCGACCCGCCCTCGCTTCGCTTCGGAAACATTAAAACACACATGAAAACAAAAAAAATAAATAAAAAAAAAAGCAGCCTATGTTCATCAGGGACAATGTCGGCTTCTAATGGAAAAATAATTTTTCAAATCGGTCCAGTAGTTTCGGAGCCTATTCGAAACAAACAAACAAACAAATCTTTCCTCTTTATAATATTAGTATAGATAATATTAGTATAGACTATAGATTACACATCTGTTTTTTTATTTTTGTTTTTATATTTAGTTGATAATTAAAAACAATTAATCATGCATCAATACTTCAGACCCAATTAGTGTAGTAGAATGGATATAAAATGAAAACGAATTAAAACAAAGAATAGACAGAGAAATCTTTGCGAGTTCACTCCGCTGGGTCGTATTTATTTTGTGTTAGTCATAAATAAGTCAAGTTTGCTCGGGCTAGAGGTGGTTATGACAGCACGGAGGTCTTAGGCCAGTATTTGTGGGCGAAACGTTTTGTCGGCTTCGTGTAAAACATCATAACACAATCATGTATCATAATGACATCTGTGTGCTTAGTGCGAGTTTATAATACGCTTTTATTAGCTTCAGACGTATGTATGTTAGTATGTAACGGAATCTTTGAACATGATTTTGAGCCCCTTCAAAACGTCGGATTAACTCGAAATTTGGTATACTTATTAAGGACCGATGGCAATTCAATATTGAAAAAAATATTGAAAAAATTGAAATTCAAGTAAAAATGGAAAATAAATAATATTTAAAAAAAAACGAATAAATTACGCGTTTATAGAAAATCTAACCAAAAAATAGAAAATAAATTTTAATTAAAAATAGTGTAAGAAAAAAATATTTTATTGTAAAAAAAGCGTGAGGTGCATGGTATCAATAGTTATAAATATTTTATGAACAGATATGAGTAGAAGGGTTATTTTGATAATATCCTGAAAAGCACGCCTTTTTTTTTCTCAATAAAATCATTTTTTCTTACACTGTTTTTAATTCAAATTTATTAAAAATTAATTTTTATTTTTTAGTTAGATTTTCTATAAAAGCGTATTTTGTTAGTTTTTTAAACTATTATTTATTTTTAACGTTCTCTCTAGCGTAGAAGTCAACTCTAATTTGTATACAGTTGGAACAGCGCCCCTAGCGGCAAACGTAGCCAAACGTTCCTACTCCATACAAATTTGAGTTAACTTTTACGCGATCGAGAACGTTAAAAAAGCTCTCACTAAGCACACTGTTCTACTATCTCATAAGTCTTAAAGTTGACGTTTACGTTAAAAATGTTTTAAGACACAAAATAATATACTTTATAATTAATTGAAACTCTAGAATACCCTCTGCCTTTTTCAATATGGCCATTAGATATTTGAGATGGTATTGCTGCCAGGTTCGAGTTTAAAAAAACTAACAATTTATTTGGAATTGTTATCCAATTGGATGAAATTGAACGAAACGGAATGATACGAGATGAGAGAGAATATACTTTATTGCATACCAAAACACAATTAACATTAAAAAAACCGTCAACAAGCAGATATAGTATACCAGGCGGCTTTAACCTTTAAAGGCGATCTCTTCCAGTCCGTTTTATTTAGAGAAATTCTGAAAAAGATAAAGATACAGCAGGTATGTTGCTGTATACAAATCACAATAAAGTATTAAAGAAAATACATACGTATAATAAATAGACATTATACAGTTTAGGTGTAATATTAAATCACTATACATGTTTTATTTATTTATTGCTTAGATGGTTGGACGAGCTCACAGTCCACCTGGTGTTAAGTGGTTACTGGAGCTCATAGACATCTACAACGTAAATGCGCCACACACCTTGAGATATGAATTCTAAGATCTCAGTCTAGTTGAAACGGCTACCCCACCTTTTCAAACCGAAATGCATTACTGCTTCACGGCAGAAATAAGCAGGGTGGCAGTACCTACCCGCGCGGACTCACAAGAAGTCCTACCACCTACCAATTACGCATGTTACAATTTTGCGAGTTTTCACATTCGATCCTTTAGGATTCCTTAGGGTCTTATCCTTTAGGCCACGACGACTTCCAAAATAAGTAAGGATGAACGATTCACGAAGTCAAAATATTGTTGAAGTTATACTTCTTACGCGCCTAGCGTTATGAAAAATTAATGAGAGTGAAATTTTACGATGCGCGCGCACCGTGACACAAAATTAATAGAATGAAGTTGCCCACTAAATCGCTCATAACAATACGACGTAACTTGGGGAGTCTGAATATAGTCGCAGGTGAACTTTCCGAATCGTACCGAGAATTACCGAATTTATACGATGTCAAGAAAAGGGATGTCCAATATGCGTGTTTGAGGATGTTGTATAATCGATTTTTTTTCAAATTGATTAAAATTTAAATAAAAAAAAAAGAAATAAATTTAATAAAAATAAAGTATAACTTCTTACGCGCGTACATAAGTACACGCACCCTTTTTTTTTTTTAAGCAAAGGTGAATAGGTTCACGTTGTAATAATTTGAATTTATAAAATTGAAAAGAATTTAATACTGAAGGGGGTTATTAACGTGGGACCTCTCTTGAACGAGCGCAACAAACGCTTGGCAAACAATTTGGCACATTTAGCATCTCGAAAACAGGTCGATGCCGACAAAGGAACGTAATGTTTTTAAGCTTCATGTGTTCTTTATTGGGAGGGTTCTGTATTGTTAGTTTTAATTCGGTTTTTTTTTTCCCTACCTAAGCTGAGAGCCTTGAGAGGCTATATCAGCGTAGCCTTAACTAGTAGATGAGCTCACGGGGCTCAAACCTGACGACGTTGCTAACACGAACCCTAGCAAGAGCCGTGCTTCGCAGAATCTACCATCGATCGGAAACGCGACCCACTGTGAAGATCCGGCGAGAAACTCAGTGGGCTGTGTCTGAGGATTTAGTTCGGAGAGAATAACATTCCAAGTGATTTAGGGGGATCTTTGCCCTTGAGCTATTAGGTCCCCTTCGGAGACGCTCGAACGGCTGTTAGAAAATCCCACTCATCCTAGCCGAGTCCGTGCTCGCACACCTGTCCTGGTGAAACTTTAAAAGCCTCCGGGCCATAAAAAAATCCTCCATAATAGAAATTCTCCAAAAAATATCCTCCATAAAAAAATTTATTACGGGGACCCCTGTGCGAACAAGGACTCTATTCGCTCTGATATTTTTTATTTAGCTTTATTGTTTAAGTTATCCAAAGGATATCTAAGCTGGCTTACACAGTAAAATATTTGGTGTACATAAATATTATAATCAAGTTAGTAAAATTAAAATTTTATTTGTTTAGAATGTGGAATCGCCTTTTTCATTTCCATTAAGACTGTCATGTTTAATATCGACTACAATTTGAATGTCTAATTAATTTTCTAATTACATTTTGACAATTTATTTTACCTAATAAAAAAGTATAGACGCTTGCACACTACTTCTGTGGGTAGGTAAACCTTGTTGGAAAATAATGAATGATACAACTGACGAGGTAATACGGATATTTTGAAACACTAAATCATGCGTAAGATAGTCTCGTGAAGTAGATAAATTGACAGATTAAAAACAGGTTTTATCTATATATTAATACGTGAAGCAAAAATTTTGTATCCCTTTTTACGAAAATTGCGCGGACGGAGGAGTATGAAATTTTCCACACTTATAGAGAAGAAGTGCACATTGCTAATATTTTTTTAAAATAATGCATAAAAGATACATTAAATCAATAAAGAAAACATTACACACACTACATACCATGTATTTGACGCATACACGCAAGCATACTATTTATTGTCAAACTTTTGTTCTTGACGTCTGTTGTCAAATTGAGAATAGATTAAATATTGTTTGCCTTTGTTAATATTTTCTATAGTGTAGTCTTGGCGAAATTTGTGATTATAGAAGTATAAAATACAATCATACTAGTGTACAAACTTACAATTCCAATTAATTATAGTCGAATTTCGACTACTGCGGGATCTCTAGTTTTATTAGACGTGCGTTCAATAACGAATATCTCCATTTTGAATAATTTGACATTTGACAAAATCGAGGGATTTTCATGTGCGGCCGCGGATCCCTTGGTAACGCCCTTAACAAACTTCCTTTGATCTCACACTCCTTTTGTATCGAGTAAATGGAGTCACGGGTTCTCCTAAATGTCACGATTCGCACCAAACTCGATCTCGTTTGGTATATAGTGATATCGATTCGGGATTACGTGCCTTAGTTGTAAGCGTGAACAGGATTCCTGTTTAGTTTGTTAAGGCACGACATTCATAGCCTGATTTGTTGGCAGGTCGATTACTATTCTTTTGACGTGAAAAGAGAGAACGTTGAGGGGTTCTTTTCACTCTATTTTCTGTACTGTTTCTTCTGGAAATGTTCGGGTGATTTTGTTCCAAATTAATTGGTCCAGAGTAGCTCAGATTTACGTATCATATTTATTAGACCAAGCGGGTCTTTTACGAATGCGTTTACATTAAATTTGTCAACGCACATGACTATTTCTAATAGTAGTAAATCGTATTTTTAGTCTCCAAGGGTGGCTATCGTTATCTGGTATATCATTTATTACTGGTGGTAGGACCTCTTGTGAGCCCACACAGGTAGGTACCACCACCCTGCCTATTTCTGCCGTGAAACAGTAATGCGTTTCGGGTAGAAGGGTGGGGCAGCCGTTGTAACTATACTGAGACCTTAGAACTTATATCTCAAGGTGGGTGGCGCACTTACGTTGTAGATGTCTATGGGCTCCAGTAACCACTTAACACCAGGTGGGCTGTGAGCTTATCCACCCATCGAAGCAATAAAAAAAACTGTCTTATTACGGCTGTCAAGAAATCATGTGTTATGAAGTCTGGGAAAGGCGTTGTATTATGAAATGAAGACTTTAAACTCAAGTCTTAAGGTTGGTTTCTATGTTATCTTGTAGTTCGCAACATCAAGTTTTTTCAGAGGCCATATCCTCATGCAGACAAAAAATTCATCTATTATTCTCTGACCCCTCATTAAATTACCACAAGTTTTTTTCTTGATTGATTCCAAATTTGGCATTACTTATATTGTTGAAGGTCTACAAATTCGCATCACACAGTTCAGTCCCCCAATTTTCATATAAACATGAAGCCGCTCTTAATCTCCTTACAAACCATCCCCCGTTAGTGAAAAACAATTTATTATCCGCCATTTCGCTAGTATACCGATGTACTCCACACATTAATGGCTGCTCCATCGACACGCTGTCCGCTTGCAATCAATCATACTCACTCACTGCTCGTGTTCATTGTAGAGAGCACATGTGAGATTGGGGGCGCGCACACGTACTGTTCAATAATGAATGATTTGAATGTATTATTTTATTTCAGACAACAACAACAAGTCCATATGTGTATCATTGAAACATACTTAAAATTTATAAAACCAATCAAATAAAAAAGATACATTTATTAAAAATTAAAAAAAAATAAAAAATAGTTATTAAATTCGAACAACAGAACGGAAAAAAAGTAGGAACCTTCGTGATGTATTCATCATCATCATCATCATCTCAGCCTGTCTGCTGTCCACTGCTGAACATAGGCCTCTCCAACTGATGTCCAGTGCGGCCGGTCCGTTGCCACCTGCATCCAACGTGACCCAGCATTTCTCACCAGGTCGTCGGTCCATCTGGTAGGTGGCCGTCCCACACTGCGTTTGTATTGTTGGCGGAGAATGCTCCGCATACCGTGGACCGCCAAGAGAACAAACAAATCTGTCCTCGAGCAACTTCGCATAGAAACGNGAACATAGGCCTCTCCAACTGATGTCCAGTGCGGCCGGTCCGTTGCCACCTGCATCCAACGTGACCCAGCATTTCTCACCAGGTCGTCGGTCCATCTGGTAGGTGGCCGTCCCACACTGCGTTTGTATTGTTGGCGGAGAATGCTCCGCATACCGTGGACCGCCAAGAGAACAAACAAATCTGTCCTCGAGCAACTTCGCATAGAAACGAGACTGTCAACGATTTGCTACCAGAGGGTTCTTGGTTACTTTGGTCACCATGCTCGGCGGCCACCAGACAACCTTGAAAGATTGACTGTGGTGAGCAAGGTAGAAGGGAAAAGACCCGCCGGCCGGCGGCCAAGCCGTTGGTCAGATCAGATAACTGCGCTCACTGGACTCTCTGTTGCGACCGCCCTGAGAGAAGCCGAAAACCGAAAGAAATAGAAGCTGATGGTACAAAGAGCCACGAAGGGCTTTCAGGGACACGACCTTCAGCAATGGAGTATGCGACTAAGAAGAAGAAGATTAAAAATAATTATCAATTGAAGAGCATTTCAAATATTCCATTCAACTGATACTTAATTCGAACCAACCATTATTATTATTAGTAATGCTATGTTGTATATATGTAAAAAGATAAAAAAAAATTACTAGAGGTTTTTTTCTGTGTTCGTACGTTGGTTTTCTCAGGGATTCCTTACGAGGTGTGCTTGTGTAGGTTTTTTTATTCGAGTGCATCTTTTAATTGGTAATCTTGTTCTTTTAATAGCTGCCTATACTTAGCCAATAATATAGAGTACAGTACAGTGTGAACGTGTCCAGAAGAATGTATGGTGTGCGATATTGTATATACTATTTTATTCTAGCGTAATCTGAAAGCAGTTTTAAAAGACAAAGATATATATGTCGCGGCAAAGCCAGGGATGGCTAAGCGGTAGTTTCCGTCATCACTCGTATTTGGTTCAACTCAGTTTATAAAAAGTCAATAAAACCTTTTGAATAATAATTATTGAAACTCAACACACACAACTTTCACAATGACAGAGTAAACCGACAGTTTCGTTCCACATACCGACAGACTGATTGCCTGCCAGAGACTCACTGACTGAGACGGACGGACCGTCTGATACGGACTGAATGACTGTCTGACACGGAATGCCACGACTCTTTTTTTTTTTTTTTTTTTTTTTTTTTTTTTTTTTTATGATTGAAGGATTACTGGTGGCCCGGAGGCCTTTCCAGTTTCACCAGGACAGGTGGGCGAGCAAAGGCTCAGCCAGGAGGGGTGGGATTTGCTAACAGCTACCCGAGCGCCTCCGAAGGAGACCTAACAGCTCAAGAGCAGCTGCTTCGCGAATGAATCTACTACCGGATCGGAATCGCGACCCGCTGAGAAGATCCGGCGAGAAACTCAGCGAGCTGATTCATGGGTTAGGTTGCACGGCGAACTCTTTGTCGAGTTCGACGAGTACGGTTACCGAGGTCCCTAAGCCTGCTCCTAGAGCTGAAGGCGTCTAGTGCGAAGGTTATTGGATCTGATGGATCCGTAAGGACGTGTCTAGGGCGTCGACGGTGACTGGCTCCTGCATGATCAGGATTCGGGGAGTAGTCAGCGGCGGCTACGATAAGGCGATTATCATGACGCATAGCCTTATCGAAGTACCGTTCCGACGCTGACTTCATGTATTTCTGTATAGATTCGAGGCCCAGGTCGTCGTGTAGGTCAACGTTCCTCACGAACCACGGAGCTCCGACGGCTAACCTGCAAAAGCGGGATTGTAGAGATTGAAGGGTGTCTATGTGCGTGCGGGCCGCGTGAGCGAACACCACACTCGCGTAAGTCATGACGGGAGCCACGACTCTGTCCACGTACCGCCATTTTATACTGTGGCGTTACGGAGTCTACCCTACATTTTGTGATATTTATCAAAACAACATTTCATCATTTAAAATAATAGTCAAAACAACGTCTTAATATTACTAAAAGTCGTTAACCACGACATATACGATATGTGAGTCGCAAGTGTGCGCACGCTCGCCACGTCAGTGTCGATGTGTCATTGATTTTCAGAAGCTCCGCTTTTCCATTACTCAAAAGATTCTTTTTAGAGCTGACAACAATTATGATTGTTTTATGAATCGGATGTTTTTAATCATGATTGCAATTCAAAATGTCTACGCTATTGTCTTATGATTGAGTCCGTTCCGGGATCCAGAATTAATTAGCTTTCTCCACAGTCATGTGAACCTCATCGTCCCAAGGTTTTTCGTGTCGATCTGGCTAAGTAGGACGCAAACTAGCGGAAATCGTAGTGATAATTGATTGTAATCACTACATAGTATAAAACAAAGTCGTTTTCTCTGTCGCTATATCTGTCCCTATGTATGCTTAAATCTTTGAAACTACGCAACGGATTTTGATGCGGTTTTTTTTAGTAGATAGAGTGATTGAAGAGGAAGGTTTATATAGGTATGTATAATAACATCCATTAAATAGTGGAGAAATCAATAATAAATTACAGTTTCCGAAGCGAAGCGAGGGCAGGTCGCTAGTTCAATAATAATTTAGTTTGACTTTTATAAGCTTAACATTGTGAATTCACAAACAAAATAATGCTAATTGAAAGACATAATAAAGTCTACAATAGAATAACTCTTTATTGAATTATTGGGCGGGCATCATTCACATTGCGAACGCACTTTCATAGCACTAGACGCGGCCCGTGGTTTGGCGATTGTAAATAAAAGTTTTTTTTTATGAATGAGGGTTCACTGGTGGCCCGGAGGCCTTTCCAGTTTCACCAGAACAGGTGGGCGAGTATGGGCTCAGCTAGGAGAGATAAGATTTGCTAACAGCTGCCCTAGTGCTTCCGAAGGAGACCTAACAACTCAAGAGCAGCTGCTTAGCGAATGAATCTATCCTAATAAGACCACCTATTGTACAAATAAATGTATCTGCTTTTTGACTGTTTTTTTGGTGTGCAATAAAGTGTATTCTCTGTCTCTCTCCTTGACTTGAAATATAATTAACAATTTTTTGAACTAATTTATTTTAAAAATATCCTTAAAAATTTTCATTCATTCGTTGCACATTTGAAATACATTCATAAAAATAATATATAGAACATAATTATTATTCAACAATACAAAGCGCAAAATATGATTACCCAAAAGGCGTTGCCCAAAAATTAGATGCTGACACAATTTGTTTTGAATTCATGTTAAATTACACCCGCGGGCTAACTTATCTCGTCTACCCGTTCCGTTTGTCAATACGCACTGGATCTATTTAGTTAGCGTTTTTAAATACATCAATTTAGTTTCCAGTATAAGAAGCGCCTGATTAAAATTGTCCTTCTTTTCGGATTAAAACTGCTACGGTCATAGGACTTCTTCGATCTATTTTTTTCTAGAAAAATCTTTTAATGCGTTGTCATTCATGGACGTTGCCAATGCAAGGAACATAGCTGAATCACTGTCTTCTCGACAAACTTCACATCGGGAACTCTTCTGAATATTATGGTAAAAAATCGTTAAATAATATTTATCGTCGTCTAGATAAGCCGCGAGAGTTTAAAACAATTCATAACTTTTAATAAGACTTAAAACAATTGTAAGGAACATCGAATTAATGTGTCTCAATAAACCTAATACATACACTGAACTTTGTATACAATATATTGAAATAAACGTGGAACTGTTGAGACTATCACTACGTCTCATTTTAGCAATAGTTGGGACTGTTAATGATAAAACAATGAAGGTCTCATGTGGCTGGTGAACTCGTGCTCATCTTAATCGTGACCGGTCCAAACGAAGACCTTACTTATCTGGAATAGAAGCGAATAAGTCGCCGGGGACAGAGGCACTCAATCTTTCCAGCGCTCCCCAAATTATCGGCCTGGGCATAGCGTTACGTCACTATTATTAGGAAAAAGTTAACATAAACGTTGTTTTTTTTTAAATCCAGTGCGATATCTGATTCTGGTCACGCGTCCTGTGGACACACGTCACGTGCGGGCTGGCCCTCTGATGTAGCCAGTCGTGACAATGACGATTTTTCTATATAATCCGGCCCGCAAGGCGCTTTGGGACTGTGAAAGGAATTTTGAATTTTCATACTATTTTGCTAGTTTAATGTGAATGAAGTTCTAGTGTATTTGAGAAGAGGGACGAATCTTTACATCCTTCTTATACTTGCTGAGAATGTAGACAGCATATTGGTGTGGATGTCTATTTAAATTAATAAGCAATAGATTTGGAGTAAAATCTTAGGTGCTATCTAAGTTAATATGAATAACAGAAGAAACAAAAACAAAAGCTTAACAAGTAGAAGTAAATTTTAATAAATTAGCATCCACTTTCGAGTTGGCTAAAAAGAAAATTGTTATCTGTTACTTTTATCAGTTTTTTATTATTGTTTAGATGAGTAGATTAGAGTTTTATGCCTCCGTTTTATAGTACAACATCTGTCCCACTTTACAAGTCAAAACGCATTACTTCTTCACGTCAGAAATAGGCTGGATAACTGACTACAAGTGAAGTACCAGTTTATTCAGAGTATACATCGCATATGTTATTAACAATGACAAAATTGCATCGGCTACATCGACATAATTCTGAGACTTGAATTTTTATAAATACGTAGGTTAGCATTGCTGTCCGTTGATTACCCTTGTCAAATTCTTCTTCTTCTAGCATACATAATATACTAAGAAATAATAATTAAAGCAATTCACGTTTTTTTTCTTTTTTCTTTTGCATTGGTCGAGCTCCTCTTACTTGGTGATAATTAGTCAACTATCTGTTGCTATATAATTGAGGTGACATCTGTCATATACTTATTATCAATTTGTCAATGTTTTATGTTGATGAGCACTTTGTTGGTGCAACTAAATCAATAAATAAAATAAGTATGCAAAAAATATCGAAAGTGTGATCTTTCTAGCCTGAGAAAAACAGTGGCACATGTATCCGCATTGCTTTTGTATGACTATCACAAGCTATCGTTTTGAATTTAAGCGTCGTGTGAACGCGCGATTCTGGTCACGCGTAATGTAGGACGTTCGGGTCAAGCCTATGAACTGTAGTGTGTATTATATATTTTCTAAACTATCGTGGCATCGTAAGAATCATGACCAATACCGGGGGGAATACAGAGAAAGAGAGAGAGAGATATGTCCCATGCCGATGTTGTGATAACCAAGATGAAAATCATAATAGCGGAAAGTTGAGGTATGACGCGGATTTAAAGCTGTGGCATGTTTTTTTTTATTGCTTATATAGCTGGACGAGCTCACAGCCCACTTCATGTTAAGTGATTACTGGAGCCCATGGACATCTACAACGTACATGCGCCCACCTTGAGATATAAGTTGTAAGGGCTCAGTATAGTTACAACGGCTGCCCCACCCTCCAAACCGAAACGCATTACTGCTTCACGGCAGAAATAGGCGGTGATAAAGTAGGTCGTTAAAAGAGGCTGCTATTTCGTTTTTGGGAGTGAATTAAAATTATAGCCTTAATTTTAAATGTGTGGTATATTGCATGTCTCCTCTAGCAGTACGATAGGTAAGCGGTGTTTGTACTCGCCGAGTCCTTTGCGCGGCATGACGCGTCTGTTTGTCGTTCAAAGCGATGGAAACCCTCCCGCCTCGGGGTCATAACTGAAAAGCGTCAAGGAGCCGGTCTCCCAGTAAAAATTATAATTTTGCTTAATTTCTGTTTGTATGGGGTAGCATTCAGCTCGTACCCTGCAGCATTTGTTTCTTTTTCGGGTGTTACAGCCATATTATATTCGATAGTTCAACTCTTTTTTTCTTTTTCTTTTCCTACCTATGCTGATAGCCTTGAGAGGCTATTTCAGCTTCTCCTTGACGTGTAGGTGAGCTCACGGGGCTCAAACCAGGAGTGTTGCTAACAATTGGCTCTAGCAAAAGAAGTGCTTCGCAGAATCCACCACCGGATGGGAAACGCGACCCACTGAGAAGATCCGGCTAGAAACTCAGTGGGCTGTGTCTATGGGATAATTTACTCGTCGAGCCCTTCGTCGCAAGCGACGGGTTCAATTCGATGTCTCATGTACTGTAGGCGATACATACACGACACAAGCCTACCCATGATATGGTCAATGGGATGGCCTCGTCATATAAAACAATAAAAATATCATCAAGCTTCATTAATTGCTCACCATAAAAATGCAAGCAAAGTATCTATTTGTTTTTATCACAAATTGACCGAGAAAACGCTCTGTGTAAATACGAATCCAATAACAGATCGCCTTGAGTTTTTGTACCGAAAAGAAGTCGCTGAAGAAAATATACAATTTTAACTTTGTTATTTGCAAAACGCGATTTCAGCTTCATTGAATTATGGTTGTTTTTTAAGCGATACAAACATAGGACCTTTTGGGTTCGATGTGTTAAGATTTTTAAAAGCAGACTCAAAGACCGACGCCGTCCAACCTTGAAGAGCACAACAAGAAGTTATTGTCGTTTCTCCAGTGTCAGCGTTTGGTACTAAAACTTTTTTGGCCCCTTTTTTATTTGTGAAAAGAAAAACAGACATTCATCATGCTGATAGCACTTTTATTTACGCTGTAACTGAATTATTTTCTTATATTTAATAATTACGAAATTTTGTTTATTATGTGATTAGTATAGTACTTGTACAGTATAGAGTATTATGTGAACTCTGTGTCTGGCTGTAAAAAAAATGGTAAAACATGTGTTTTCGTATTTTTTGGAGTATTTTTGAATGATAGTTTCATTACCTGTGTGTACCTCTAAATTACTTTTAACGTAATATATATTGTCAAAATGATATCATGGTATATTTATTTATTTTTGAAATGATAGTAATTTTTCAAAATATGTCGAAATAGGATGGTCATGACCCTCAGCAGTGAGGAAACGGTGCGAAGAGAGGAGAGTAATTTTTAAATGAGATTAGTATAAATGCAAATAATCCAAATTAAATATAGTGTAACATACGTTTAAGATAATGCTTTTTAATACAAAGGTCATTAAACACTAACGCTGATCACCTGTTTATATACGCAGGCAAAAAACCATGTTTCATTTGACATTGAAAAAAAATTATACAGGGGCGCACTGAAAAATTTGAGAACCACCAAAAAGAAAGCTCTAGTGTTTACCAAACTAAATGAGACTTACGAGTATCGTACCAAAGGAACTTAATGAAATTTGTCCAGCAGGGTGTTAAACATTTGAATTTATTGTTGGATCACATCATTTATTAATTAATGACTTATTTAATACAATAAAAATACGGTCGTATTCTACACGATAATTTCTCGCTGCTGTTTTTTAGTCTAGTCTTTTAGAAACTTAAATGCCAACACAACTAAATTATTAAACATATACGGTTAATTTTGGAACACGAATACGGAACGTAAACAAAATCGGGAAGTCGTCGTGGCCTAAAGGATAAGACGTCCGGTGCATTCGTATCTAGCGATGCAACGGTGTTCGAATCCCGCAAGCGGGTACCCATTTTTCTAATGAAATACGTACTTAGCAAATGATTGACTTCCACGGTGAAGGAATAACATCGTGTAATAAAAATCAAACACGCAAAATTATAATTTGCGTAATTACTGGTGGAAGGACCTCTTGTGAGTCCAAGTACCACCACCCCTCCTATTAAGGCCGTGAAGCAGTAATGCGTTTCGGTTTGAAGGGTGGGGTAGCCGTTGTGACTATGTCCTTAGAACTTCTATCTTAAGGTAGGTGGTGCATTTACGTTATAGATGTCTATGGGCTCCAGTAACCACTTAACACCAGGTGGGCTGTGAGCTCGTCCACCCACCTAAGCAATAAAAAAATTGATTGAAAAAGAAAAAAATGTAGTACTCATTTTTTTATTAAATTAATAACATAAATTGAAATTGCATTACACACATTACCTGTTTTTCTATTCATGCGATGATGAAAGTTAAATATTTAGTAAAAATAGAAAATTCTAAAAAAACAATAAACAATCTTACTGAAACGCGATTTCAGTAACAGTTCACAAAATATAGAAACCTGTCGATATTTCACGTCACGTTCGAAGAAATAATATCAAAACCGTTGGCTATTTATTGTCGTGTCATTTTTATACCTTACGATGAATCGTACTATCGAAAATGTTTTTGCCGTAATAGATTGATTTCAAAGGTGAATAATATCGGACACATTGAGTACAATGTCTTAATTACATTGGATCAGCGAATACACTGCTGTCAAACCGGAATCAATACGATCTATTTGTGCTTGGAAAATTTATATCTTACTAGCGACCCGCCCTCGGTTCGCTTCGGAAACATTAAAACACACATGAAACAAAAAATAAAAAAATAATAAAAAAAATAGCCTATGTTCATCAGGGACAATGTCGGCTTCTAATGGAAAAATAATTTTTCAAATCGGTCCAGTAGTTTCGGAGCCTATTCGAAACAAACAAACAAACAAATCTTTCCTCTTTATAATATTAGTATAGAGTATAGACAATGACTTTGTTGATAAAATAATGGTGTTAAAGATATACAGAATAACAGTCATTAGAATTTTAGATGAAAAAGGATTACTCAGACACGTTTCCGTATTTAATAATAATACGTAATTGTAATTATGTATGTACTTATATTTGAGTGAAGTGAAAATTTCACATTTTCTGTTTACTTGAATCCCGGTTGAAAGAGAACTCGATCAAGGTAACTCCGGGCAATGTTACACGCTTAGCGAGGAGTGTAATGTCATCTTCTGTTGTCACCTTAACCTTACCTTGTAGGCGTTACGACCGCTATGCATAACAGTAAGATAAGTGTAGCTTACGAAATATAGAGCAACATAACGTGTTTCGAATGTAAGTAAAATATTTTTCGATAACCAAATGTTAGGTATCTATAAGTACATACATAATATAAGTTGCGAGGATATTACATAAATTATCAGCATCTCTCAGCTTAGGTAGGAAAAAAATAGCATTCATTCTTGGCAGAGAGTTGAAAGTGTAAACACGATCTCTATAATTTTGTCCGTAAGTGAAAAGTGGAAATAAACACAGGTTAAGACCTTTACAAGACAACTTGTCACGGTTTTTGACTATTTAGTTTTAGAATAAAACGACATTAACACCAATCATACCAACACTTACTGGTACCTATTTCTCCCATAGCGGGTAGATAACGGTATACGACAAGTATTATTCAAAATAAACAAAATAAAACAAAAAGTATATGTAACAACTGTAGACTAATTGGTAACAAAAAGCCATGAAGTCAAATGTGCAAAAGCAATAAGACGATACGTGCATTTTCAATACAAAGTCAAAATGGATCATTTGACCCGTTATGGTATGTTTAGTGTTAAAAACTGACTTAATGGTCACTGGTGGTAGGACCTCTTGTGAGTCCGCGCGGGTAGGTACCACCACCCTGCCTATTTCTGCCGTGAAGCAGTAATGCGTTTCGGTTTGAAGGGTGGGGCAGCCGTTTTAACTAGACTGAGATCTTAGAATTCATACCTCAAGGTGTGTGGCGCATTTACGTTGTAGATGTCTACGGGCTCCAGTTACCACTTAACACCAGGTGGGCTGTGAGCACGTCCATCCATCTAAGCAAAAAAATAATAATTGACAAACGTTATACGACAAATCGTATGATATAAAGGCAATCCGATAACATGCACTATTAAACCACGCCAGTTCCTACAGTACAAGCGGAATAGCATATAAATAACGTTTCCGACAGATTTACGATCGTTTACGGCGAATTACGCGGCGCAATTATGCGTAAACACGAAAATTAAAAGTTGCCAAAGCACCGCGCGTCCGTCGACTTGCGATTACGGTAATCGTGTGTTTAAATAGCTTTATTTCACGATACGGTTGATTTAATTAATGGGCTAACGACATGAGCTCATAGCTTTTGAAGTCCTAACTCATGCATCAGCCCGCTTAGTTTCTCGCCGGATCTTCTCAGCGGGTCGCGATTCCGATCCGGTAGTAGATTAATTCGCGAAGCAATTGCTCTTGAGTTGTTAGGTCTCCTTCGGAGGCGCTCGGGCAGTTGTTAGCAAATCCCACCCCTCCTGGCTGAGCCTTTGCTCGCCCACCTGTCCTGGTGAAACTGGAAAGGCCTTCGGGCCACCAGTAAAATATCAATCATAAAAAAAGGTTTTGAAGTGATGTGAGTATATTTTGATTGCCTCGTGGCTGTGCGGTGTCGTGCATGTCTTTCGGTCAACGTTCTCGCCGTGTTCGTCGATTATGACGAAGAGTTGCTCAACTAAACCATACAGTCCACTGAGTTTCTCGGGGTTGGTGTTAGCAAATTCTCTCAGGTTGAGCCTGTGAGCTCACCTAGCCGCCAGGGCGTAGCTGGAATAGCCTCTTGGACTACCAACGAATAGGTATGTTAAGAAATGTGTTCGAGATATCGCAATTTCAAGACCGGGCAATTCTAACAATATACTTTGAGACAATACGCACAAGTGACGTTATTTCCAATACTTTTCAAACCTGGAGATTAATCCCGTCCGGGCGTAGCTGGAATAGTCCCTTATGCTATCAGTGAATAACGAGGAAAAAATAACTTGAAGATATGAAGGATTTTGCACTTGTAATTTCGCTGCACCATTAACAAAGATAATTATTTTGGAACGAAGTTCCTTATGGGACGATGCGGAGGAGTACCCTAACCGGGAAAAAACGTCCGTAACGTAAGATTTTTATTAGTAATGCACACAGTGTACGCCTTAACTTTTACTGGTGGTAGGACCTCTTGTGAGTCCGCACGGGTGGGTACCACCGCCCCGCCTATTTCTGCCGTGAAGCAGTAATGCGTTTCGGTTTGAAGGGTGGGGCAGCCGTTGTAACTACACTGAGACCTTAGAACTTATATCTCAAGGTGTGTGGCGCATTTACGTTGTAGATGTCTATGGGTTCCAGTAACCACTTAACACCAGGTGGGCCGCGAGCTAGTCCACACATCTAGGCAATAAAAAAAAAAAAATAATAATAATAACGTACAAAAAATAACATATTTTTTTATCATTCATTGATCACGATCTCAGAGCGTTCGTTTGCGCAATACACTAACTCTTATGCAAACAACCGTGAATGAAGTGTACCACAATAAGTTCGCACGCTACCGAATGACCGTGGGTGGTTGCAAAACCTCCAGTTTTATTTTCTTTATACCTCGAATAGAACTTAAAATTAATATTTTTATAATAAGGAACTTCGTTCCTGTCCGGTGTCCCACGACACCACACAACTTTTTTAATAAAGCATTATGTGCAATTTAGAAGCACAAATCCATATTTAAAAAAAAAAAAAACAAAATTAGCACGTTCCGATTTTGGGTCAGACACGTGCTCGCTCGACCACATTCAGTTCCAAAGTTAGGTCAAGATTAATTCGTACGATTAATATAAGCGAACGTTAGCCGGGATTGGTTCGAGTTTAGTTTCGATTATACGAAATCTTAAATTTCGTTAGGCTTAGCTTAGCTTAGCTTAAAATATTTAAAGCACTTAGCTTAAAGGATCTCGAAATGAACCTTAGCCAGTGTCTCAAACTAGATCTCATTAGCGGCAGAGCTATCCGACCACGGGTCTGCATTTTTTGTTTTTATTATTGGGTGGATAAAGTCACAGCCCATCTGGTGTCAAGTTAAGGTTACGACGGCTGTCTCACCCTTCAAAGCGAAACGCATTACTGCTTCACGGCAGAAATAGGCAGGGTGGTAGTACCTACCCGTGCGGACTCACAAGAGTTCCTAGCGCCAGTAATTACGCAAATTATAATTTTGTGGTTCTGGTGCCTTCTCAGTGGCGGATTTACCCTAAGGCCCGGTAGGCCCGGTAGGTCTAGGGCGGCCAGATTTAGGGGCGGCCCCAATCGTGTCAAAAAACTTATTATAACGTATGGCGGGCGGACTGCACTGCATGGTGCAATCTATACCGCATAAAACTATTATTTTCTTCCTAAATTTCTAAATCTGTTTAGATCAAAGTTGGCAATAAAGTAATTTCATTATGTAGTCTATATGGTGAATGCTGAGAAAGAGGCGGCTGATGGCTTGGGGCCTAGGGTGGCCGAGACTGCAAATCCGCCACTGTGTCTTTTACTTTGCCCTGAACGGCAAGGCGCTAGGAGCCATTTCCTCGCCGGGAGACATGTCCAAAAAACAATAGTATGCGCCCATGCATGAGCCCCGAAAGACGCTGCTTAATGCCGAGTTCTTGAAGAATGGAGATATCGGTGCGAATTACATAACCCTGCATTAGTACACTGTAAATCTAATGCTTAAATATAACCCAGCCTGTTATGTAATGATGATATTCCTGTATGCATAAGTAAGATGTATATAAATGTATCAAAGTATGCGTGGACACAGTTGGGGGAGAACAGTGCGTTAATTTGTTTCATGTAGGATTGTCGAGGTGTTAATTGTATTACGATTATAATGGATTTACAATTGGAATCTAGGACAGTTGTGCTGTTGAAACAGACGGCGGCAGTACCTATGACAAATTGACAACATGCTCTGCCCAACATGCACTAACCTAACAAGCAATAAAAAAACACGTTTGGCACTTGGAGATTGCTGCGGTAAAGCTATTGCATTTTTTATCAACTGATGCAACTATAATTATACAATAATAATTTAATATTGAAACAATAACAAAATACGACCACGCTATATTTATAAACATTAACAAAAGCAAAACATTAACTGTCCCCTTCACACTCGTAAGCTAGACCGCGCGAGAGAGAGATGGGCAAACTTATCATGATGCGCATGCAGTGCGACGTCACCCCGCGCGTTTATTCACAAACACTACACAAGCGCAACGTGTGAATGTGCTGAACGCGAGCTACATGGTAGCCGGAGTGGGGGTGTTAGATTTTATTTTCGTTACGGAATTTCTTCATTCGGTCGCCGCGCTGAAAGCCCGCGATAAAGGCTATGCAATAGATTAATAAACTAAGCCTGTATTTAAAATAAGAACAGCTTACAAAAAACATGTACATATTCTGTAACTGGCGTGCAATTATGTTTCTTGCCTTTCTGTAATTCGTTTTTACAATGTACCCAGAGCGACGGGGTAATTGCTCGAAGGAGCTGCGGAAGACAGCGCCCCCTACAGTTATTAATGACGGGCATACCCTCCCTTATTTACAAGTCATTAACCGAACCTACAGGATTCATGTCTGTAATCAAATACTCAACTGAAACTATGAATTTACAAGATTGATATTTAAAAAAAAACTATAGAAATATCCAAAATACGATTTTGTGTAATAAAAAAAATTGGGTTATTGGTAGAATTTACTAGTGTCATTAAAATGTTTATAAATTACAAAAATACGGATATACATTATTGACGGGCCGGTTCAAATAAAGAATCTTCTTTACTCCTCGTTAACGCTAACTTTAGAAGAAGGTGAACTATCCTTCAATGTTATCCTTCAATGTTGATTGTGGGATTCATTAGAAAATATTTACGGCGTATAAAGGGGGTCACACACACAAGTTACTATTATATTTTATCGCTAAACATTTTTTATATACTCACGTAGATGTAGATGGCTTCTCTTCGATTAGTTTATCATTGTTCCTGTAGATGGTAGGAACAGATTAATTATCCTATATTTTATTTTTAATGAAGGATCTTGTAAATTCGCTGTTGTTATCGGTTCTCGATGCAGATGGAAGTTTTCAAGTTAATCCTGCGTCTTGAAGTCGATGGAAGAGACGCTTAAAAGATTTCGTTACAGACAAGCTAATTTTTATTAGCGTGTTAAAATGCGTTTTTGATACACTTTCTGCGCCGAATGAGTTGTTTATCCGATGCCAGAAACTCGACAGACTGGCACGAATGTATTATACAATTTGCTCCCTCCGTCCACAAAAATATCAATATCTATATATTAATACGTGAAGCAAAAACTTTGTACCCCTTTTTACGAAAATTGCGCGGACGGAGGAGTACGAAATATCCCACACTTATAGAGAATATAGAGAAGGAGTGCAGAAAGCTAATATTTTTTTAAATTACGCATGAAAAAGTCGTTAAATCAGTCAATAAAAACATTACACACACTACCGTGTTTTTGACACACACACACATGCATAGTGTTTGTTTATTATCAAACTTTTCTTATTGCATAAAGTCTGTGGTCAAATTAAGAATAGAGTTATATTTTTTGTCTTTATTAATATTTCTCTAAAGTGTAGTCTTGGCGAAATCTGTCAATATAGAAGTATAGAAGTCTTTGACAATAGAATCATAATAGTCATAATAGAATAATTATAGTCGAATTTTGACTACTAGGGGACCACTATACCTACCATATTATTGTTCCATGAAAATCATATAACAACGAATAAACATTACAAAATTGATCGTACAAACATTGGACAATTAAAACGGCATTAAGGTCATAATATTAACGTTATTGAAAAACTTTTCATTCGCTGGGGAAAAACTACACAATGAAACTGTAATTATTGTTATAAACTATAATTAGGATATTGATTATTTTAATGTAACACATGTGTAGCCTTAAACTTTCTAGCTATACACATCAGTTCCAAATAAAAGCTACAATTTTTATTTATTTATTGTCTCCAGGTAGTATGGATGCACTCTACTCCGGCGGCGGGCGGTGCGATGGTAGAAACGGGATGGTGGGATCATCTCAAGCAATTCCTCAGAGCATAGAACCATCCCCATAGAACGTACGGTACAAAATACAGAGAGAAGCGAAGTCCCTCCGCAGGCCCAGCGGTTCCAAACGATCCGTGAGAATGGGATTTTCGACAATCCGAATGGTCTTCTTCTGTATGGAGTCCAATGGAAGTCGATGGTATTTGGGAGCTCTGTCCTAGAGGTGGGAGCTGTACTCCACGCGAGGTCGGACACGTGCTTTATAAAGCAAAAGTCTTTGTCCAAGCGTGAAGTAATGTTTCGATCTGTTGAGGACTCCCGCGCATTTTTGATGCCAACTTGGCTTTGCCCTCCAAATGACTACGAAACTAGAGATCGCTCGAAACGTCAACCCCAGGGATCCCCATACTCCTAATCTAAGAAGAACAGGTGAAATAAACTTAACGGCCTTAACATGACTAATTTATTATAGTCCGTGGTCGCGAAAACTGTCAATTATTCGAAATATCGGAAATACGATTGGATTATTCAATTACAAAGTGTGTTTTTTTTATTGCTGAGATGGGTGGACGAGCTCACAGCCCACCTGGTGTTAAGTGGTTACTGGAGCCCATAGACATCTACAACGTAAATGCGCTACCCACCTTGAGATATAAGTTCTAAGGTCTCAAGTATAGTTACAACGGCTGCCCCACCCTTCAAACCGAAACGCATTACTGCTTCACGGCAGAAATAGGCAGGGTGGTGGTACCTACCCGCGCGGACTAACAAGAGGTCCTACCACCAGTAAAAATACCATTTTACCACTCTTTATATACATTTGGCGAGTAAGATTCGTTATCGATATGAATAACCATAGTTACAGAGCTCGTCGAATTCAATATATCCGTGGTGTTTTTGTTCTAGTAATATGAGGATGTAAGCCCACTGACTTTCTCGCCGCATCCTCTCAGAGGATGGCGATTCCGATCCACAGCGAAGCAATGCTATTGCTACTGTCAGCAATTCTCTCAGGTTGAGCCGGTGAGCTCCCCTACCGGTACACGAGTACTTGGATTAGTCCCTTAGGCTACCAAGGATTGAGTGGGGAAAAAACAAAAAGCGCGGATGAGGATGTGAAGATTGCACAATGTGCACACTAGGAACAAACATAGGCTTGCGTTGCCGGCGGCTCGAATTAAGAAAATAAGCAACTCTTTTAGGGGGCTGGGTGTACAACCTTTCAACAAGATACCACTAAACGTTCAATTACTACCTGTTCATAGATTTAAGAAAACTGTCAAGGAACGTTTGTGCAACAAGGCATATTATAAAGTTAAGGATTATTTACTAGATGGCACTACGTGGAAATGAGGCGTTCGCAACTGGCCTTCTCATTTTTTAATTATTTTTTTTTTAGTTGTATTTTTTGACTTGTTTTTTCGTTTATTGTAAATATTTTTATTTAATCAAAAAAAAAATTGAGAAAAAATAAAAATAAAAACCCGCAGAGTTTGTTTCGCCGGTTCTTCTCAGGACTGTGGCTTTTTTTGGAATCGGTGGTAGAGTTAACATTGTTATTTATATTTTGACATTCAACAAGTGTGTTATGCTGACATCTAAGCTGAAATAAATGATTTTGAATTTGAATTTGAATTGATGCGCTGCGTCAATACCCTAACACGATCGCTGCCTTGGTACCAAATTGACGAGCGAAAATTAATTCGTTTCAAAACGATTACATTTTCATTTAAATTTTGTGTGTACCATTCTAAAATGACGGAAAGGAAACATACAGCTTTATAATAGTGATAAGGAGAATAATTTTGAGCAATCGGATGCAAAATTTATTATTTGGTTATGTTTATGAATTAAATGTATTTATTTATTAAGAAATTACAGTAAAATTAAATATTGTTACGTTTAATATGTTAAAAAAAGTTCAAAATAAATCAAAGACTCAAGGGGATAATAAATAACTTCACAATCTCCATTCTATTACCACTGAGATCCATTTCGTTGCGCCAAATTTTTTTGTGCCCAATATTCAAAAACAAAAACCCTACGGCGAATTCAAAATTAAGAAGGAAGTTTGACAAAAAGCAATATTCCACAGAAGTCGAGAAATTTATCGGCATTTCGAGACTTTGATTAATAAGCACAATTCGAACTTATAATTTTGTTAATAAATCGTAATGTCGATTCTCATTCGGTTAAGTCTTATCTTTTGAGGTATTGCTCTTTGGGGGATTAATTGTAGATCTTTATACCTTCTTTGGACCGTATAAATCACAGCCGCTGAGGTCTATAAGAACAAAAGCCCTCAAATCTCAAGTCCTGTATGTTGTTAAAATATTATGTTATAAGAGCACGTCGGAAAATTGCAGGAGTGTTAGGGTCCCCTCATTCCCACCTTACAACAGCACCACTCGTCGCCGTGACAGAAATTTCATTGGTGCTTCCCAAATCCATCTTTCGTCATGTAACATGTACTTTATAAATATAATACCGTTCAAGTTGTTCTTCCAGACTGGGCGGTGTGGTAATATATAAGTATAATAATTAATAAACATACTTATATAGATTTATATAAATAGATAAGTAGATTACTAACACATTAAATACACAGACAAAGAGCAAACCAGCCTGTTCCTCATATGGAAGGAAATTGAAAATGGAGGGTCTTAATCGTAATACTTTTTCGAACTATTGTTCAAAAGATAAATGTTTGTTGTAGCTGTAACACCGAACTAGGAGTGGTTTCCACTACTGCCGTTGTTAAAAGCTGCTGAGACTTGGATGCAAATACGCTTTCTATAACTGTTTTTTTTTTTTTTTATGAAGTTCACAAAACTTGATAAAGTCTGCACACATAAACATTGAACTTATTTAGAAAAAAAAGAATATCCACCCTTTTGGGTGGATTCTATAATATCTATCTATAATTGGGATAACGATTGGGATACACAATATTAAAACTGAGAGAGAAAAAAAAAACTAACAAAAAACAATTAAAATAAGAAAAAAGAGGGAAATTAATATTCAATAAGCGTTCAAACATCAAACATGCAGTAAGTTACTTTGAAATTCATCAGTTTTTACGAGTACACAACAGAATTTAACTAAATATAGTTCGTCATCGGTGGCTAGTAATCGAGTTAGCGCTCCTAATCATTATTGTATTGGATCTTATATTCGAGAAGATAAGGTCTCTTCTTTCTCAAACCGAACCCATATTTCCTTAAAACCAATGGAATCTGTCTTTTTTTGTATTCAAAATCAAAAACGATCCACAGGGGAGTTTATTTACAAGTCATTAATCTCAAAGTTGGCCTGTTTGCGCCGGGTTCGCAACTGAAGCCCCGGGAGGAAAGAAATCGCGAAAACTTTCGTATTACAATATTGTGAACGAACTTGGTCATTTAGAAAAATGTATTGCGGCGAACAACAAAAAAAATGTCTTTAATTTTTTTGTGGTTGTTGTTGTTGTTGTTTGTGAATTGGTTTTTTTTTATTTATTTTGTAGTTTATGCCCTTAAGTTTAGGTCGAAAAATCTAACGTGCAAAAAGGTCGGTTCAGATATTAATCAAACTAGATGATGACCGAGTTTTGCTAGGCTTTTTTTTTTATAACGCCATCTTGTTGTGTCTTTAAAGTAGTAAAAATAGTATTATTCGCCAATAGATGTCGAGAAGAGTCATAAAGTTGATTATCGATAAAGTTGATTATTTAAAACACGTATAAAACAACATTTTCTGAAAATAATTCGTAGCTAGATCGATTTATCGCCCCCGAAATCCCCTGTATACTAAATTTTATGAAAATCGTTGGAGCGAGATTCAGATTATATATATTACTATATATAAGAATTGCTCGTTTAAAGGTATAAGATGATGTACACGTGTGATTCCTGTCATTTCGAACACTCAACCGTTCTCTGTTTTCGAATCACCTAAATGATTAATAAAGGCGTTGAACCTCATTATTTCAAATGAAAGTGAGTTAGATTAGTTAGTGATCGGTAGGCAGCGATTTGGCTATGCCTTTGACATTGGCGTTGGTCTTTATGAGCGCCGGTAACTACTTATCATCATTATCATCAATTTTTTTGGAACGAAGTTCCTTACGGCAGGCTTGGAGGGGATAGGGATTTTGCTGCACGACCGAACTGAAAAAAATGTGATAGTAAAACCGTAAGGAAAAATCCGTGGAAAAAAGTGCGTGGAATAAAACCGTTAAATGAGACGAGCGCAGGCGCGACAGTCGCGTACACAAGCGAGTAGTGTATAATACCTTTCTCTTTCTTCCTCTTTCTTTTCGTTCTCTCATCCATTCTCTTTCTATTTTACGTAATTTATTATTTCCTAAAATACTGAATTTCCTAAATACTTTCCTATACTTAAATAAAAACTAATCAGCAAAATTTAAGAGAAAAATCAAGAAAACCTACATAAAATTGAGCACGATTTTTTTTTTGCAAATTGTGTCGATTCTACATTAGCCGAAGGAACTNTACTTCACAATCTTTTCCAAATAATAGGTCCTGAACCAAAAAACTATTAATTTGTAAGCAATATCGAGATAATTTCGATATAGACATTTCGCTGTCGGACTTCCTTACTAGTCGCGGCGGCGAACGTGAGTACCCGTGGCCTGCAAACGGTGCTGCGCGAATGGTCGCCTCGTCCACCGCTTCGCTGTTCGCACCGCCGATACCCGTGGCCAGGCCGTAAGACCAATACAAGCGGAGCACTAATAAAGAATGTTTCAAAATCGGGGTTATTTTTACCTTTTGAGAGCTTCCGCTGCGTGCGCTGCAGAAACGATTGAAGTTTCGTTAAAATAATGTACGACAGAATTGTTCCCCTTTAAAAGATCTAAAAAAAATTCCGCGACAGCATATGTTTACATGTTAAGGTTGGCTCACTATAACGTTTTTTATGCTAACCAAATTTGTTCTAAAATAAGCATTATTTGTGAACTTATTCCACGCGGACGAAGTCGTGGACAGAAGCTAGTTTAATAATAAAATAGCAGACAATACACTAATCACGGTCACTTATCTACGCAATAACGAAATGACTGTTTCCAGAAAACAATTTCTAGTAAATTTCAAGTCAGTTTGTCTACCCTAGATTCATTTCCTTTGTCGTATCACTCTTGTCAGAGCGGTCGTGGTAGTCATCCAGCATCATTGCTGTGGGCAGATGTTATACGCCTCACGAGCAATCGTCACTCCTCCCGGTTTGTGATGAATCTGGTACGCTCTTGCAAACAGCCGCCAATTGCCGACTTAACTTGGTCTGTCCATCGCATGGGCAACCTTCCACGCGTTCTGGTGCCTTTTCAGTGGCGGATTTACCCTAAGGCCCGGTAGGCCCAGGTCTAGGGCGGCCAGATTTAGGGGCGGCCCCAATCGTGTCAAAAAACTTATTATATAGTATGGCGGGCGGACTGCACTGCATGGTGCAATCTATACCGCATAAAACTATTATTTTTTTCCTAAATTTCTAAATCTGTTTAGATAAAAGTTGGCAATAAAGTAATTTCATTATGTAGTCTATATGGTGGATGCTGAGAAAGGGCCGGCTGATAGCTTGGGGCTTAGGGCGGCCGAGACTGCAAATTCGCCACTGTGCCTTCTACTTTACCCTGAACGACAAGGCGCTAGGAGCCATTTCTTCGCCGGGAGACATGTCCAAAAAACAATAGTATGCGCCCATGCATGAGCCCCGAAAGACGCTGCTTAATGCCGAGTTCTTGAAGAATGGAGATATCGGTGTGAATAACATAACCCTGCATTAGTACACTGTAAATCTAATGCTTAAATATAACCCAGCCTGTTATGTAATGATGATATTCCTGTATGCATAAGTAAGATGTATATAAATGTATCAAAGTATGCGTGGACACAGTTGAGGGAGAACAGTGTGTTAATTTGTTTCATGTAGGATTGTCGAAGTGTTAATTGTATTACGATTATGATGGATTTACAATTGGAATCTAGGACAGTTGTGCAGTTGAAACAGACGGCGACAGTACCTATGACAAATTGACAACATGCTCTGCCCAACATGCACTAACCTAACAAGCAATAAAAAACAAGTTTGGCACTTGGGGATTGCCGCGGTAAAGCTATTACATAGCATTTTTATCAACTTATGCAATTATAATTAAACAATAATAATTTAATATTAAAACAATAGCAAAATACGACCACGCTATATTTATAAACATTAACAAAAGCAAAACATTAACTGTCCCCTTCACACTCGTAAGCTAGACCGCGCGAGAGAGAGATGGGCAAACTTATCATGATGCGCATGCAATGCGACGTCACCCCGCGCGTTTATTCACAAACACTACACAAGCGCAACGTGTGAATGTGCTGAACGCGAGCTACATGGTAGGCGGAGTGGGGGGTGTTAGATTTTATTTTCGTTACGAAATTTTTTGATTCGGTCGCCGCGCTCAAAGCCTATGCAATAGCTTAATAAACTAAACCTGTATTTAAAATAAGAACAGCTTACAAAAAACATGTACATATTCTGTAAATGGCGAGCAATTACGTTTCTTGCCTTTCTGTAATTCGTTTTTACAATGTACCCAGAGCGACGGGGTAATTGCTCGAAGGAGCTGCGGAAGACAGCGCCCCCTACAGTTATTAATGACGGGCATACCCTCCCTTATTTACAAGTCATTAACCGAACCTACAGGATTCATGTCTGTAATCAAATACTCAACTGAAACTATGAATTTACAAGATTCATATAAAAAAAGGATTGTATGGTTTTATGAAACCACGGTAAAAGTGAAGCTTTTTTCACATTATTTACTTTACATTATTCACACATTTAACCTCTGACAAACAACATTTACATTGAACACTGACAAAAACAAACAAAATAGCGTGGAGCACTGGCACAAATGAGTAATAGTCTATACACTACACGATCAGCTGCTGCGAACTATAGGCGCGGCCATATTGGCCTTGGCTGCTCTGACGAGCGCATTTCACTTTATCCCTACTCCGCGGCCGACCGTCACGTGACATGCAACACACAGACGAAAAAGTTTGAGACGATGTAGCGGAAAACTGTTGAAATTTCCAAAATACGATTATTTACGAGTGTCATTAGAATGATTATAAATTACAAAAATACGGATATACGTTATTGACGAGCTGGTTAAAATAAAGAATCTTCTTTACTCCTCGCTAACGTTAACTTTAGAAGAAGGCGAACTATCCTTTAATGTTCTTTAGATTGTGGGACTCATTAGAAAATATTTACGACGTATAAAGGGCGTCACACACAGCGAATCATAACATACAATATCGCTCACTATACATTTTATATGAACTATCACATATGGTTAAGATAATATATATTTTCATATTACAGTATCTTCAACATTAGTAGTAACTTAATGTATGTCAAGATAAAATATTATAGTATTTTCGCCGTGTGTGACGCAGTAATGCGTTTCGGTTTGAAGGGTGGGGCAGCCGTTGTGACTATACTGAGACCTTAGAACTCATATCTCAAGGTGGGTGGCGCATTTACGTCGTAGATGTCTATGAGCTCCAGTAACCACTTTTAATACCAGGTGGGCTGTGAGCTCGTCCACCCACCTAAGCAAAAAAAAAAAAAAACTGTTTCGTCGCAGAAATAGGCAAGATGTTGATGAGAGCTTATACTAAACTATATTAACCACAAATGTATAATATATAAAGTTTAAAAACACAAAAAAAAGCATGCTTAAATAGTGGTTTACCATGTTGATACTGGTCAGGATATTAGCGCGAAGTTATAAAAATGTCGTATTATTATCCATAGATAATGCAGATAAATTAGTGATAGATAAGCAACTTAATCACTCAACACAAATGTTTACGGGCGTCGGCCACTAGATGGCTTCGCTTCGATTAGTTTCTCATTGGTCCTGTAGATGGTAGTAACATATTCACTATCCTATATTTTATTTTTAGTGAAGGATTTTGAAAATTTTCAGAAACTACAAATTGATAAAGTTTAATCAATTTGTCTATAACAAATAAACACTTGTATAATTTATTAATATTTTTTTTCTGTGTTTAGATATCACACACTCCACAAAAGTATCAATATCTATATATTAATACGTGAAGCAAAAACTTTGTACCCCTTTTTACGAAAATTGCGCGGACGTAGGAGTATGGAATTTCCCACACTTATAGAGAAAGAGAGAGAGAGAGAGAGAGAGTATTCTTTATTGTACACCAAAAAACAAATAAACAGTGCGATACATTAAAAACAAAAAAGTACAATTGGCCAAGAAAGAGTGCAGAATGTTAATATTTTTTTAAATTACGCATGAAAAAGTCGTTAAATCAGTCAATAAAAACATTACACACACTACCGTGTTTTTGACACACACACGCATGCATAGTATTTGTTTATTATCAAACTTTTCTTATTGCATAAAATCTGTGGTCAAATTAAGAATAGAGTAATATTTTTTGTCTTTATTAATATTTGTTTAAAGTGTACTCTTGGCGAAATCTGTCAATATAGAAGTCTTTGACAATAGAATCATAATAGTCATAATAGAATAATTATAGTCGAATTTTGACTACTAGGGGACCACTATACCTACCATATTATTATTCCATGAAAATCACATGACAACGAAAAAACATTACAAAATTGATCGTACAAACATTGGACAATTAAAACGGCATTAAGGTCATAATATTAACGTTATTGAAAAACTTTTCATTCGCTGGGGAAAAACTACACAATGAAACTGTAATTATTGTTATAAACTATAATTAGGATATTGATTATTTTAATGTAAAACATGTGTAGCCTTAAACTATCTACCTATACACATCAGCTCCAAATAAAAGCCACAATTTTTATTTATTTATTGGCTCCAGGTAGTGTGGATGCACTCTACTCCGGTGGCGGGCGGTGCGACGGTAGAAACGGGATGGTGGGATCATCTCAAGCAATTCCTCAGAGCATAGAACCATCCCCATAGAACATACGGTACAAAATACAGAGAGAAGCGAAGTCCCTCCGCAGGCCCAGCGGTTCCAAAAGATTGGTGAGAATGGGATTATCGACAATCCGAACCGTCTTCTTCTGTATGGAGTCAAATGGAAGTAGCTGGTATTTGGGAGCCCCGGCCCAGAGATGGGAGCGGTACTCCACGCGAGGTCGGACATGTGCTTTATAAAGCAAAAGTCTTTGTCCAAGCGTGAAGTAATGTTTCGATCTGTTGAGAACTCCCAGTATTTTTGATGCCAACTTGGCTTTGCCCTTGATGACTCCGAAACTAGACATCGCTTGAAACATCGACCTCAAGTATCTCAATACTCGTAATCTAAGAAGAACAGGCTAAATAAACTTAACGGCCTTAACATGACTAATTTATTACAGTCCGTGATCACAAATACTGTCAATTATTCGAAATATTATTCGAAATATCGGAAATACGATTGGATTATTAAATTACAAAGTGAGTTTAAACCGTAAATTTAGTTTTATTTATGTCTAATATAAAACACATAGACTTTATGATTTATTTTTTGTTATTGCTTAGATGGGTGGACGAGCTCACAACCCACCTGGTGTTAAGTGGTTACTGGAGCTCATAGACATCTACGACGTAAATGCGCCACCCACCTTGAGATATCAGTTCTAAGGTCTCAAGTATAGTTAGAACGGCTGCCCCACCCTTCAAACCGAAACGCATTACAGCTTCACGGCAGAAATAGGCAGGGTGGCGGTACCTACCTGCGCGGACTAACAAGAGGTCCTACCACTAGTAATAATACCATTATACTAACTACACTTTAAATACATTTGGCGAGTAAGATTCGTTATCGATATGAATAACCATAGTTACAGGGCTCGTCGAATTCAATATATCCGTGGTGTTTTTGTTCTAGTAATATGTGGATGTAAGCCCACTGAGTTTCTCGCCGCATCTTCTCAGAGGATGGCGATTCCGATCCGCAGCGAAGCAATGCTATTGTTAGTGTCAGCAATTCTCTCAGGTTGAGCCCATGAGCTCCCCTACCGGTGCACGAGTACTTGGATTAGTCCCTTAGGCTACCAAGGATTGAGTGGGGAAAAAACAGAAAGTGTGGATGAGGATGCGTTGCGTCAATATCCTAACACGATCGCTGCCTTAGTAGCAAATTGACAAGCGAAAATTAATTCATTTCAAAATGATTACATTTTCATTGTTTTTTTTTATTGCTTAGAGGGATGGACGAGCTCACAGCCCACCTGGTGTTAAGTGGTTACTAGAGCCCATGGACATATACTACGTAAATGCGCCACCCACCTTGAGATATAAGTTCTAAGATCTCAGAGTATAGTTCGAAGTCGTCGTGGCCTAAAAGATAAGACGTCCGGTGCATTCGTGTTGAAGCGATGCACCGGTGTTCGAATCCCGCAGGCGGGTACCAATTTTTATAATGAAATACGTACTCAACAAATGTTCACGATTGACTTCCACGGTGAAGGAATAACATCGTGTAATAAAAGTGAAACCCGCAAAATTATAATTTGCGTAATTACTGGTGGTAGGACATTTTGTGAGTCCGTGCGGGTAGGTACCACCGCCCTGCTTATTTCTGCCGTGAAGCAGTAATGCGTTTCGGTTTGAAGGGTGGGGCAGCCGTTGTAACTATACTGAGACCTTACAACTTATACCTCAAGGTGGGTGGCGTATTTACGTTGTAGATGTCTACGGGCTCCAGTAATCACTTAACACCAGGTGGGCTGTGAGCTCGTCCACCCATCTAAGCAATAAATAAATAGTTACAACAGCTGCCCCACCCTTCAAACCGAAACGAAAAAACTTGGAAAAAATTTCGTGTGTACCATTCTAAAATGACGGAAATTAAACATACAGCTTATAATAGTGATAAGGAGAATAATTTTGAGCAATCGGGTATAAAATTTATTATTTGGTTATGTTTATGAATTAAATGTATTTATTTATTAAGATTTTACAGTAAAATTAAATAATATTTAAAAAAAAGTTCATATAAATCAAAGACTCAAGGGGATAATAAATAACTTCACAATCTCCATTCTATTACCACTGAGATCCATTTCGTTGCGCTAAATTTTTTTGTGCCCAATATTCAAAAACAAAAACCCTACGGCGAATTCAAAATTAAGAAGGAAGTTTGACAAAAAGCAATATTCCACAGAAGTCGAGAAATTTATCGGCATTTCGAGACTTTGATTAATAAGCACAATTCGAACTTATAATTTTGTTAATAAATCGTAATGTCGATTCTCATTCAGTTAAGTCTTATCTTTTGAGGTATTGCTCTTTGGGGGATTAATTGTAGATCTTTATACCTTCTTTGGACTCTATAAATTACAGCCGTTGAGGTCTACAAGAACAAAAGCCCTCAAATCTCAAGTTTTTTTTTTTTATTATTATTGCTAGATGGGTGGATGAGCTCACAGCCCACCTGGTGTTAAGTGGTTACTGGAGCCCATAGATATCTACGACGTAAATGCGCCACCCACCTTGAGATATAAGTTCTAAGGTCTCAAGTATAGTTACAACGGCTGTCCCACCTTTCAAACCGAAACACATTACTTCTTCACGGCAGAAATAGGCAGGGCGGTGGTACCTATACGGTCCGTAGGGGTCCTACTACCAGTAATTACGCAAATTATAATTTTGCATTTGTTTTTTATTACACGATGTTATTCCTTCACCGTGGAAGTCAATCGTGAACATTTGTTGAGTACGTATTTCATTAGAAAAATTGATACCCGCCTGAGATTCGAACATCGGTGCATCGCTCAACACGAATGCATCGGACGTCTTATCACTTAGGCCATGACGACTTCAAATCTGTATGTTGTTAAAATATTATGTTACAAGAACACGTCAGGGAATTGCAGGAGTGTTAGGATGATATCTTCATCCCCACCTTACAACAGCACCACTCGTCGCCGTGACACAGATTTCATTGGTGCTTCCCAAATCCACCTTTTGCCATGTAACATAAACTTTATAAATAAAATCCTCCCAAATTATTCCTCCAAACAGGGGGCGTGCGGTGATATTTAATAATTGATAAACATCCTTATATACATTTAAATATATATATATATAAGTAAAGAGTCTTTAAATACCCGACGAAGAGTAAACCAGCCTGTTCCACACACGAATGTTTGGTCGATGTGGGAATTAGATACTAACAAGCCTAGCAATTAGATACTAATTACCGCACCACCGAGTCAGTCAAAGTCATCGGGGGGTCATATATATTTAATGGATATAGAAGACCATCAAAGAAGGATCGAGAATTAAATGGGGAAGATTGAAGGAAAGAGAACACGTAGGCGCAGTCCGTTAATTTGGTTCGATTAAAACCGCACCACGCTAGAAACCCTATTCCACGAAGCTCTTCACGCGGCAATGATCGTAAACGTTAGAAAGACATAACAAAAAGTAAAATCCTGTCTAAACATGATGGCCACGACTTCCAGCACTGAGAAAAGGACGCGAGGAGGAGGAGGAAAGAACGGACATAGAATTCGCTGGATTGCGCAGTTTTCTTGAAACGGAGTTTTGTAAAATTAGCATACCTAAGCATTGAAGATGGAGAGCTTAATTCGTAATACTTTGTCCAACTATTGTTCAAAGATAACTGTCTGTTGTAGCTGTATCACCGAACTAGGAATGGTTTCCACTACTGCTATTGTTAAGAGCTGCTGAGACTTTGATGAAAATAGGCTTGGTGACGTTTGCTGTTTCGTAATGGGCCTACGGGCTTCGATAGCTGTTTAACATTTTTTTATGGTTTTTTTTTGATTGTTTTTTATTGGATTTACACAATTTGATAAAATCTGTACACATAAACATTGAACTTATTTAGAAAAAAAAAAGAATACATTATAAAATTCACCCTTTTGGATGTGAGCACAACTTACATAAGAGCGGTTGTGAATAAGTGAATAAGATAACAATATCGATAGACACTGTTAAAACTGAGAGAGTAAAAATTAGAGAGAAAAAAAAAACTAACAAAAAACAATAACAATAAGAAAAAAGAGGGAAATTATTTATTTATTTATTTATTACACTTCATGTAAAATGTACATTGGCGGACTTAATGCCTAAGGCATTCTCTACCAGTCAAACAAATGTAGTGCAGAGTGGAGATTAATGTTCAATAAACGTTCAAACATCAAACGTGTAGTAAGTTTGTTTGACGTTCACTAGTTTTTACAAGTACACAACTGTATTAAATTAAATGTACTCGTAGTAAGTACGTCATCGGTGACCAGGGAACGAGTTAGCACTCCAAATAATTTGTATTAGATCTTATATCTTGCGACGAAGGGCTCGATGAGCGAATTAACCCATAGACAGAGCCCACTGAGTTTCGCGTTTCCGATCCGGTGGTAGTTTTTTTATTTTTTTTATTGCTAGATGGTTGGACGAGCTCACAGCCCACCTGGTGTTAAGTGGTTACTGGACCCCATAGACATTTACGACGTAAATGCGCCACCCACCGTGAGATATAAGTTCTAAGGCCTCAAGTATATTTACAACGGCTGCCCCACCCTACAAACCGAAACGCATTACTGCTTCACGGCAGAAATAGGCAGGGTGGTGGTACCCACCTGCGCGGACTCACAAGAGGTCCTACCACCAGTAATAAGATATAGATTCTGCGAAGCACTGCTCTTGCTAGGGTCAGTCTTAGCAACACTCCGGTTTGAGTCCCGTGAGCTCACCTACATGTTAGGGCGAAGCTGAAATAGCCTCTCAAGGCTATCAGCATAGGTAGAAAAAAAAAGATCTTATATTCCAGGAGATAAGGTCTCTTCTTTCTCAAACCGAACCCATATTTCCTTAAAACCAATGGAATCTGTCTTTTTTTTTTGTATTCAAAATCAAAAACGATCCACAGGGGAGTTTATTTACAAGTCATTAATCTCAAAGTTGGCCTGTTTGCGCCGGGTTCGCAACTGAAGCCCCGGGAGGAAAGAAATCGCGAAAACTTTCGTATTACAATATTGTGAACGAACTTGGTCATTTAGAAAAATGTATTGCGGCGAACAACAAAAAAAATGTCTTTAATTTTTTTGTGGTTGTTGTTGTTGTTTGTGAATTGGTTTTTTTTATTTATTTTGTAGTTTATGCCCTTAAGTTTAGATCGAAAAATCTTACGTGCAAAAAGGTCGGTTCGGATATTAATCAAACTAGATGATGACCGAGTTTTGCTAGGCTTTTTTTTTATAACGCCATCTTGTTGTGTCTTTAAAGCAGTAAAAATAGTATTATTATTCGCCAATAGATGTCGGGAAGAGTCATAAAGTTGATTATCGATAAAGTTGATTATTGAAAACACGTATAAAACAACATTTTCTGAAAATAATTCGTAGCTAGATCGATTTATCGCCCCCGAAATCCCCTGTATACTAAATTTTATGAAAATCGTTGGAGCCGTTTCCGAGATTCAGATTATATATATTATTATATACAAGAATTGCTCGTTTAAAGGTATAAGATTATGTACACATGTGATTCCTGTCCTTTCAAACACTCCATTTTCGAATCACCTAAACGATTAATAAAGGCGCTGAACCTCATTATTTCAAATGAAAGTGAGTGTTAGGTTAGTTGGTGATCGGTAGGCAACGATTTGGCCATGCCTTTGACATTGGCGTTGGCATTTATGAGCACCGGTAGCTACTTATCATCATCATCATCATCAATTTTTTTTTTCATCCACAAAACTGTGAATATGGTGATATGAATAGAGTACATTTTTGGAAAATTCCTTTTTTTTACAGAAAGAGAATTAAATGCTAATGCCTATTTAAAAATTGCGAGCCTAAAGTATTTCTAATGTTTGGTGACAATGTCAACTTGTTCGAATTGAACGTACAGATTGTTTAAAATTAAAATAATTTTCGTTTACCCATATTTCATTGGGGAGAAGATTTCGCTTAAGTTGATATCATTATATCAGACCATCAAATGTGATATACGATTGTCAACTTTAAAGTTAGCGGGCACTAAACTAATTTTGAATCGTTTTCGTATACTGGTGGTAGGACCTCTTGTGAGTCCGCGCAGCTAGGTACCACTACCCTGCCTATTTCTGCCGTGAAGCAGTAATGCGTTTCGGTTTGAAGGGCGGGGCAGCCGTTGTAATTAATTATATTTGAGACCTTAGAACTTATATCTCAAGGTGGGTGGCGCATTTACGTTGTGGATGTCTATGGGCTCCAGTAACTATTTAACACCAGGTTGGCTGTGAGCTCGTCCACCCAGCCATCTAAGCAATAAATAAAAAAAAAACCGTTTTTCTATTTTACATCATCACAAGAAACTATATTATTTATTATTTCGGCAGCCTGAAGCGCGTCTTTCAAATGAGGTTCAATAGAAGTTCGACGGAGTTCTTTTTAATTCTGCCAAAAACATCTTCAGTTCTTGAGATTGGTCGCCCGCGAATGAAAACTGAAAACACTGTATCCAAAACTGTGTTCTAATAAAAAAAGATGTGTGGTGTCATGGGACAACGGATAGGCACGAAGTTCCTTATTATAAAAATATTAACTTTAAGTTCTATTCGAGGTATAAAGAAAATAAAACTGGTGGTTTCGCAACAGTCCACGGTCATTCGGTAACGTGCGAACTTATTGTGGTACACTTCATTCACGGTTGTTTGCATAAGAGTTAGTGTATTGCGCAAACGAACGCTCTGAGATCGTGGTCAATTAATGATGAATAAATATGTTATTTTTTGTACGTTATTACAAAGTTAAGTCGTACACTGTGTGCATTACTAATAACAATCTCACGTTACAACATAAATTGCTGTACGAAGCAAAGAGCTGGCGTTTTTAAAAAAAATCAGAAATGAACTATAAAGCAGCCATCCACATCTCGCGACACCTGCTGCTCTAACGATATTGGCGACATAAATCTGCTGGTGAACGACGAAGAATATTAAAGTGTGTAACGTACGATGCAGCCGGTGAGACTCCATACTATACTCGACGTTCTAAAAGAGAAATTAATTCGAACGCGACGTGTAGAATGGAAATTAATTTACACGGAACATTCGAGAATCGGACCGGGAAATCAATTCTTTTTTTTAATACGTTTTTTTATTAGCTTCAGACGTGTGTATGTTTGTAACGGTATCTTTGAAAATGATTTTGACCCCCTTCAAAACGTTGGATTAACTCGACCGATGACAATTCGATATTTAAAAAAAAACTTGAAAAAATTGAAATTCAACTAAAAAATGAAAAATAAAAAATAGTTTAAAAAAACAAAAAAAAAACGCTTTTATAGAAAATCCAACTAAAAATAGAAAATAAATTTGAATTAAAAATAGTGTAAGAAAAAATGATTTTATTGTAAAAAAGCGTGGGGTGCTTTTCAGGATATTATTATCAAAATAACCCTTTTATATTTATAACTACTGATACCATGCACCCCACGCTTTTTTTAGCACACCTGTGGACCGAACGGTAAACAGTCGACGTGGCCCTCAGCACGTCATTACGGATCCTCCCGATCCATTAACGGTGCTTTTAGGTACCACAATCACCGGTCACGGTCCTCGCCGAACCCGTCGCTTGCGACGAAAGGCTCGACGAGTAAATTAACCCATAGACACAGCCCACTGAGTTTCTCGCCGGATCTTCTCAGTGGGTCGCGTTTCCGATGGTAGATTCTGCGAAGCACTGCTCTTGCTAGAGCCAGTGTTAGCAACACTTCCGATTTGAGCCCCGTGAGCTCACCTACACGTTAGGGTGAAGCTGAAATAGCCTCTAAAGGCTATCAGCATAAGTAGAAAAAAAAAATACCAGACGTTAATATAAAAAGGGTCAAGTTCACTATTATTTAATCCCACGAAGGTTTTTTTTGGTGTTACGTTCTTTAATTAAAAAAGAAAGAAATCCTAACATAATACGTAGGTACCTACGTTAAGTAATCGTGACCACTTTATTAACACAGCGCGGTTAATTTAAATATTAAAGTCTTAGGGAGATGTCTGTTCTGCCAGATGGAGACGGTTTTAATTAAAATCTCTTTGTCGGCTATCTTTGTATCTTGTAGTGAATGCGAGCGAGTGACGACTCTGTTTAATAATAGTTTTTAGATTTATTTCTAATTTAAATAGAACTAGAGGTCCCGCAGTAGTCGAAATTCGACTATAATAATTAATTGGGATTGTAAGTTTGTACACTATTATGATTGTATTTTATACTTCTATAATTACAAATTTCGCCAAGACTACACTATAAAAAATATGAACAAAGACAAACAATATTTAATCTATTCTCAATTTGACAACAGACGTCAAGAACAAAAGTTTGACAATAAATAGTATGCATGCGTGTGTGCGTCAAATACAAGGTATGTAGTGTGTGTAATGTTTTCTTTATTGATTTAATGTATCTTTTATGCATTATTTAAAAAAAATTATTAGCATTGTGCACTTCATCTCTATATTCTGTTAATGTGTGGAAATTTTCATACTCCTCCGTCCACGCAATTTTCGTAAAAAGGGATACAAACTTTTTGCTTCACGTATTGTTAAATAGATTTTTATTGGCTTCTCTAAAGTTATTCATAAATATGTAACACTAAATTTAGTCCTTGTGGCCTAAAGGATAAGACGTGGTTTATTTCAATACTGAGCGACGTGACTATGTTGAGGTTCAAATCTCGCGTGCCTTTTTTCTTAAGAAATCCTTACCTGTTAATATAATGCTAAATATATTAGTAAGTGTTGGCATAATACGTTTTTACTGCTGCCAGGACATCTTGTGAGTCCGCACGGGCAGGTATCACCACCTATACCACCACCCCGCCTATTTCTGCCGTGAAGCAGTAATGCGTTTCTGTTAGAAGGCTGGGGCAGCCGTTGTACTGAACTTGAGATCTTAGAACTCATGTCTCAAGGTGGGTGGCAGCATTTACGTTGTACCAGAGTATGGGCTCCGGTAACCACTTAATGTGGGAAAATAAAACAAAGCCGCTGGACGTAACTTCTCGGGATCCTCCAAAAAACCACTGAAAAAGTCTCAGTAAATGACCACCATTTTACTGATATTATATTTAATCACATATTATATTATCTCATTTCATTTAATTTCATCTCAGTTAAGTATTTCATTTCATTTGATTTCATTTCACTCCGTATCATATTTTTACATAAAAATAAGAATATAAATTAAAATAAGACTTGATCTAAAGGTCTTAGTTACCAAGTCAAAAACCCTTAAAAATATGAAAGTGACATTTGAGTCGTATACAGAGTACACACAATTACAGGCTAAACTATATTTTGCAATAAAGCCAACTAGTAATACATTAATATTAGTATTATTATGTAAATTTTTCTGTAATCAGTTAGCTTATTTCGTGGAAATATATTTTTAATCATAGTAATCAAAGAAAAAGTTGATGTCCATTGAGACATCGATCTCAAGATTGTCAATAATGTTGCTCTTTCTATCTATGAGTACAATGGTTGCCTAACATTAGGCAAGAAGTCAGTTAAATGAAAAATGCATTCATACATAAAAAATTTTAACTATGCCAATGCAATTACTTCATTATTACTGGTGGTAGGACCCCTTGTGAGTCCGCGCGGGTAGGTACCACCACCCTGCCTATTTCTGCCGTGAAGCAGTAATGCGTTTCGGTTTGACGGGTGGAGCAGCCTTTGTAACTATACTTGAGACCTTAGAACTTATATCTCAAGGTGGGTGGCGCATTTACGTCGTAGATGTATATGGGCTCCAGTAACCACTTAACATCAGGTGTGCTATGAGCTCGTCCACACATCTAAGCAATCAAAAAATAAATTACTTAAGTTATTTAACCACTACCATAAATTTCGCTCTAGAGAACTAAGAGCAAATCTTAAGTCGACGTTAATTATTCACTTGTCGACTCGCACCTCACTCCAAACTGCATTTAAGTAATTAGTTAGATCCTAGTACTGCATGTTTACTTTATAGAACGTCGTGCTTTGTACAATTTAATTGCTCTTAATCCTTCCTTCTCTTTAAAGAATTCGAAATCGTACACTTGTAACAGCTCGGAGCTTAAAACTTGTACTAATTGAATTTAAGTGTTTAATTCATTTGCTTCATTGAATTGTTTGCGAATTATATCAATCAACGTAAATCTTGATTGATTCAATCGATTCTTTGGTTTAGTTTTTACTGGCGGTAGGACCTCTTGTGAGCCCGCACGGGTGGGTACCACCACCCTGCCTATTTCTGCCGTGAAGCTGTAATGCGTTTCGGTTTGAAAGGTGGGGCAGCCGTTGTAACTATACGTGAGATCTTAGAACTTATCGACTCATCCGCAGAATATAGTCCTATCTGTAGGATTGATAGTTTTCAGTAGAGGTTAAAGAAGTTGTTGACTTGTGTAACTTTTAAACGGTGCGACTTGTTGTTTAAATTTTTTGGTAGGTTGTTACTACGTCTCAGCTTTGTTAAATACTGTGTAGTTTATAACTGTTATTCTTTTATTTCTGGAGATAGTGAGTTCTATATTAACATAAGACGTTTTATGGCAAAACAGCGAGGGTCCTTAGTGAACGTTACACGTTGTTTTATGGACACATGTAAATTAAATGACGTTCTATATTAACATGAGTCGGTTTTCTTTGGAATTACTAACTACTAATGAGTCCTACGTAAATAACAACCTTGAAATATTTAAACATAACGTTCCTCATATCATCACTGCCCTCCTATATAACTAAATAAAAAAGATAGTAATTATTTAAAATCGTTTATTAAGTGAAAAAATCTCAAAACTGGTATAAAGAATCATCATAAACAGCAATCATAACACTAAAAATTACAAAAAACTTACAGGTTCATGTGTCAATTAGAACATTGCAGGACGCAGACGCGGACGAAGATAATAAAACTTATTTTTTTTATAATAACAAGATTAAAATCAGCAGTCTCAAAGTTTTTTTTTATTGCTTAGATGGGTGGACGAGCTCACAGCCCACCTGGTGTTAAGTGATTACTGGAGCCCATAGACATCTACAACGTAAATGCGCCACCCACCTTGAGATATAAGTTCTAAGATCTCAGTATAGTTACAACGGCTGCCCCACCCTTCAAACCGAAACGCATTACTGCTTCACGACAGAAATAGGCGGGGTGGTGGTACCTACCCGTGCGGACTCACAAGAGGTCCTACCACCAGTAAACTATCTACTCACTAATCGTAGAACTAATCTACTAATCACTAATCTATAATAATCAGCCTTCATAATTAATCAATCAGTCTTACATAGTAACCTAGACTTATAACTGGTGCACATACTTAATAGCAATGAAATGGCATGTAGACAAACATTAAATATTATAATTAACATTGCTTCGCTAAATTAGTAGGAAGAATTCAGCTCTAAAAAGAGGAAGCAGACACTAGATAAAATTATTCCGATAGATTATCATCCGATTCTTCAGAAGCAGTAACAGTTATGTGATGTGGCAAAGAGTTAAAGTATGGAGTTCCTCTAAGGGAATAAGTTCTGAGCGGCACATATCCATTAAATCTTTATACTTCGCAGCAGGAATCATAATAGGTCCAGAATATGCAGCTTTTAGTTCAGCTTGTACCGAGTTCCTCGTATTACTACGAATTACTAAAATATTATAATCAGGTTGAGTTAGATCATATTTAAAAAACAAATTTGTTGGGATGTTATTCCAGTTAATCTTCTTGCCCTTAATGTCTTTGATCCAAACCTTAATATTAACAAGACTTTTAAAGTCGAATACGTCATCCTGGGTTACGTTTCGAACAACATAGGGTTCTCCTTCATTCTTGGCCCATCTTACTAATAAACGCCATTAATGAGGGGTATATATAGTTTTGGTTTGAGAAGCTCTCTTGATGACAGAGTGGATACTGTCCCCCTCATTTTGGGTATGCCCTTTCTGTAAAAACCGGTGTGTAATGTATATGTTGAACTTTTTGCGGCATAAATGTATAATGAATATACAAAGCGATTACAATTTTGGCCAGCACAATTGTCTGACCAAAAGCGGAACTCCTTGGTCCCTTGTTCAACATTAGTCTGTATAAAATTTAAGAGGCAACTGCTTACCTCGTTTGCTCCACGTTTTTCCACAGATTCATCCCACAAATAGCAAATGGCCTTCTTTTTACCCATATCAAAAACCGTAAAGTTAAAAGAAGATAGCTTTCTGTTATAGTAAAATATATTTATATTGCTTAGAGGACACTGTAAAACTTTTCAAAATCAAACAGCAGTAGCCATGTTTCCGTTTGACTCCTCAGCATCTTTTTTATCTAGGCTTTTTAAATGCCTTGCCTTCTTATTTGTCTGGTGTTATTGAAAAGCTTCTTTCTCTTGGTCAGTTGGATTTTTATTCAATCGAAAAACGTGACATTCCTCGCACTAATCCTTTTTGGGAGTATGAAAACCTAGATTGAAGTTTGAGTTGACAATGTCACGATACTGGCGTTCTTTTATGGCTTTAGTGTTGTATTTTTCATGGTCATGATACATGATTAGGGCAGAATACGGTGTTGCAGATCGAATGGATATTAGTAGGAGATTGCATGAGTGCTGGTACTGACAGTTCCAAATTGAACGGAGTACATCTCTGGTGATCTTCTAAATCTTCAAGCTGTATATGTGTTAAATTTTCGTAACTTAAAGGCACTTTCAAAGAAAATATACTAGGTTGGTTGCTGTAAGCATCCAAGGCAGATACATCAGGCACGAGATTAGGTACTGAGCTGTCGCAGGTAATTTCCTTGGTCCCACTATCTTCATGTAGCATTTTTCCAATACATCAGCTAGTACCTGACTGATGTCTACTGGACCAGGAGGCAAAGGTGACGTTTGTATGTCTTACAGGTATCATCATCATTTACAACTTAAAATTTAAAAAAACTCATATTTTTATGACAATTTATAAAATACTATTCATATTTATGTGTTTTGCAAAACAATTTAATTATTCAGAAATAATTTAACAAAATTTAAATAAAAAATCGTTATATTTAACAACTTTTTTACACGATTAACGTCCTAACTGATTTCATTATCCCAGTAACAACGTCTCATCTTACTAACGAACCAACAAATCGCGTCACAGAGTTCGTAAAAAAATGTCCCATATTCACATAGACCGCTTAGAGGTTCAATAGTGTTCGTAAAATATCGTCCTAATATTTCATAACGCTTTTATTTTTAACAGTTAATTATTATAGAAAGATTGATTACTCCTGTGAATATGCATTACGCCAATTGTGTTTTTGCATTAAAAATGCGTTTCATTACCTATTCGTCAAAAAACGTCTTATAAAAACATCGATCGACTACAAGCACTTATTGAAACAAAAAAGCAATATAGATAATATTTTTTAATTTAGAACTTAATAGCGTGTGAATTATGAAATAATACAACTGAAAAGTTGGCAACTTAATATTATTTATATGTTTCTCCATATGAACAGCGGCTACATTAGAAAATGATGAACTAAGGTCAGGGTCTTCTGTATCAGCCTTAAGTATATTCAACATTTTCCGTGATCGTGACATGTCTAAAAATATTTTTTATCGAGCAAAATACGTGTTACATTATTAATTTAAAATCAAACAGTAAAAACCTAAGCGCTTGACACAAAGACGCCCTCTCTCCAACAAGTCCAACGAACAGCGGCCGGACTGACGAACGAACAGTGCGGCCGCTCCGTGCGGGCCGGCGCTTGATCACTCCGTACGTTTTTATGCGGAGCTAACGACAGATAGAACGTTATTCAATTATATATTTCCGAAACTAAATGAGATACAAAAATTCCAAAAACACACGTCCGTAGAGTTCGTATCCCTTATTGCGCCTAGCTATATAACTCGTTTTTGCTCTATGATCACATCGGACTTTGTTCTGCGGATGAGTCGTTATATCTCAAGGTGGATGGCGCATTTACGTTGTGGATGTCTATGGACTCCAGTAACCACTTAACACCAGGTGGGCTGTGAGATCGTCCACCCATCAAAGCAATAAAAAAATAAAAAAAATAAAAATAGTAGTTGTCTACATTACAGGACACGGTTCGGATTTATAATTTTCGTTAAAGAATGAATGTGTTTGCTTTCCGCATCTTTGACGTAGTGGAATATTGTATTTGACCGTTGAATGTTTATTTTAATAAATTATTGCAGACAAATCACCATCATCTGATGGAGCAGATAAAGAATGATCTGCATTATTATAACCAGAGATTAATACATACTTATATGTTTAAATATTTACATAGATTGAAATCAAACAACCAGACATCAGTGTAAAGAGACTTACTAGTTTGTCCTACGAATATTAATTGCCCGAAGGCGCACTAAATACTGCATCGCCGAGTCAGGGTAAATATTAGTGAAACTGAGGTATATCCCACTGTGATGGTCATCGCTATATGCATAAAATACACGTATTCGTAAAACTACTTTTTTTACTGGTGGTAGAACCTCTTGTGAGTCCGTACGGGTAGGTACCACCACCACCCTGCTTATTTCCGCCGTGAAGTAGTAATGCGTTTCGGTTTAAAAAAAAATAAGGTAATAGTACCATTAACACAGGAAAAGGGTTTTTTTATTGCTAAAATGGATGGACGAGCTTTTACGGCCTACCTGCTGTGTTAAGTGGTTACCGGATCCCATAGACATCTACAACGTAAATGCGACCACCCACCTTGAGATAAGAATTCTAAGGTCTCAGTATAGTTACAACGGCTGCCCCACCCTTCAAAACAAGACGCTTTACTGCTTTACGGCAGAAATAGGCAGGGTGGTGGTACCTATCCTTGCGGACTCACAAGAGGTCCTACCACCAGTAATTACGCAAATTATAATTTTGCATTTGTTTTTTATTACACGATGTTATTCCTTCACCTTGGAAGTCAATCGTGAACGTTTGTTAAGTACGTATTTCATTAGTAAAATTGGTACTAGCCGGCGAGATTCGGTGCATCGCTAGATACGAATGCACCGGACGTGTTATCCTTTACAGTACAACGTACTATAGTCCCATCCTTCAAACCAGAACAGATTATTGCTTCGCAGCAGAAATAGGTGCAATAGGTACCACTATTCCTAGTGTTCTCCTCGAGTTCCCCTTGAGTCTTGTGAGTACGCAGAGGCAAATCCGACTTTAAAAATCGGCCAGTTTCTGAACGTAGAAACAAATAATTCGTAGGTAATTCTAAATTTACTCTACAACTATTTTTGTGTTTTGTATTTAAATAATTTTAAGCATGATTGTTTGATTAACTGAATATACTTTACCGGTTAAACTTACTCTACTTTGCTGGCCGATCTTTGATTTAACTTTGGTGCGATCGCTACCAATCTGAAGATTTTCTGAAGTTTTCATCTTAATTAATGCAGCCGTTTCGAACTGTAAGTCAACTTTTTTTTTATCTTACCTTTGCTATTAGCCTTGATAGGCTATTTCAGCTTTACCCTAGCATTGAGGTGAGCTCTCAGGGCTCCAACTGGAGTTGTTGCTAATAATGGCCCTAGCAAGAGCAGTGCGTCGCAGAATCTACCACCGGATCGGAAACGCGACCCACTGTGAAGATCCGGCGAGAAGCTCAGTGGCCTGTGGAAATATACAACTATATTTATATAAAAGTAGTAAATTAGATCCAATTGTCAGTTAATTTATTATCTGGAGATAAAGCAATACTTTTCCAACCAGTTTCTAATATTAGCAAGCGCTCCATGTCACCTAGGTACATAAGTATATTTAGGTACGTATCTCTTATATTTTACATCATATTTAACGCTAGCAAAACCATAGAACACATTATTTCTATAAAAAATATTAGTTCACCGAAAAGCACCGAACGTCGCCACCATTACGTATGGGGAGCCAACACCCAACAACGGCGCCGCAGCACAAACAAAAAGAACCTCTATTCCTTTATTAATAATACGTAAACACAAAGAAATTTATAACAAGACCTCCGGGAACTACAAATAAATAGTTGGTCGGTTTTCAATGGGCACGTATACAACAAGGCTTTTCGATCGACAACGGGTCGCGTCCGCTAACCTTCAGTCCGAAAGGTGCGTGTTATAAGGAAATGTCAGCGAGACCAACTATTGTTAGGGGAGTCGTGATTTCTAATTCTTTTTTTTATAACTCGCCTTCTTTTATACGTGCTCTGAAACCCTTCTATTGTCGGTACGAGTTTTATTTGATGGCGATGGTATGTTCAGAAAACAAAGCCGGAACAAGTAATATGAAATTCGTGGGGCCTGAGATGCTGCTTATCTTCGGTATAGGGAATCTTGTGGTGGTCGAACAGCAGCTATTTAAGAGAGTAAAAGAATTATCAGCTGTGATATTTCGAGCTATAGATGGAGACAACTGAATTCAATGAGTTATATGTTCTGCTTTTGAGTACGCGACGGGCGTTTCCTATTGAGATTACGATCTAACCTTTTATGGTACCCGGCGAGAGATGTAAGGGTATCATTTGTATTGTATGGGCTTTGATAATCGCTTAAGACTAAGTTGTAGCTAAAGTAAAGAAATATATTAATAGCATTCTTAAAACAAAAACAACAAAATTTACTGAACTAATTATTGTTACAGGGTAGTTGTTATATTTGAAATAAATATTTAGAATCTTTTCTGAAGTATTTTTATTTTAAACGATTGCATAGCTTTTATCGCAGGCTTTGAGCGAGGCGACTGAATCAAGAAATTCCGTAACGAAAATAAAACCTAACACCACCCCACACTGCCCACTGATCGTAATGTAGCTCGCGTTCAACACAGTGACACGTTGCGCTTGTGTAATGTTTGTGAATAAGCGCGCGGCGTGACGTCGCTTGCATGCACACCATGAAAAGCCTGCCCATCTCTCTCTCGCGCGGTCTAACATATGAGTGTGAAGGGGACAGTTAATGTTTTGCTTTTGTTAATGTTTATAAATATAGGACCTGACCTTGAGACATGAGTCCTAAGTCTGAGCTTTTACAGGACAACGGATGCCCCACCCTTTAAACTGGTCGTACCTGGTCATGTGGGCTCACCAAATGTCCTGCCCCCAGATTTGGTAATCAACGGCTTGGCTCTGCCCCTGGTGTTGCTGAAGTCCATGGGTGACGGTAACCACTCACCATCAGGTGAGCCGCATGCTACAATAATTGTTTTATTGTATTAATAAAACAATTATTTTAATTCAACAATAACAAGTTAAAATGCAGACAACAGATAGACACGAAATTTATATCAAGCAATAGTGGTTATAACTCTTTATGCTTTTTAAGGAGATTTTTCTGTAATTCGTCTGATAAATAAAGCCATTCTCATGTTATTATAATTCCTATTCTATTATAAATGTCGTGTACCTTTCTTTAAGGCAATTAATTCGTTTTGTATTTATTACCATTAATATTTTTCTAGTTCCAGTATTTCTCTCAATTATACAGAATTTCAGTAACATTTTCAGTTCGTAATACATTTTAGTCCACACCGTCGATCCTTGAAGGTCGCTAGGTCGGGAGCCCTTTCATATAACGCAAATAAATTCACTAGATGAAAACACATTGCTTAAACTGTGTGCGTATTCTATTCAATTCTTACGTATCATCGTATTATTTTATCTTGATTTAACATAATGTGTACTTCGTTCGAAGAAAATCGTGTAGATTTTCTTTAAGCGGGTCATGGCTACTTCATGATTGTCTGTGGGTTTATAGATCAGAGTAGCTTGGTGCATCATGGCGAATAACAAAGCTTTGGCTACACTAAAATGCTACGGTAAACTAATGCGTAATTAAATCTACTATTTTTAATTAAACTAGAGGTCCCGCAGTAGTCGAAATTCGACTATAATTAATTGGAATTTGTATTTAATACTTCTATAGTCACAAATTTCGCCAAGACTACACTATAAAAAATATTAACAAAGGCAAACAATATTTAATCTATTCTCAATTTGACAACAGACGCCAAGAACAAAAGTTTGACAGCAAATAGTATGCATGCGTGTGTGCGTCAAATACATGGTATGTAGTGTGTGTAATGTTTTCTTTATTGATTTAATGTATCTTTTATGCATTATTTAAAAAATATATTAGCATTGTGCACTTCTTCTCTATATTCTCTATAAGTGTGGAAAATTTCGTACTCCTCCGTCCGCGCAATTTTCGTAAAAAGGGATACAAAGTTTTTGCTTCACGTATTAATATATAGATTACTAGCACTAATCAATGGATAAGCTTTTTAAGACAATTGGCGTACATTATAGGTTCAAAAATCATATTTTCTGCGCACTTTTGTAGCTGTTATATAAGTATTGACAAAGTCAAACGCAAATCAAATGCCGGATATTGGGGCGTGCTTATATAATAGGCTCACAATGTGCCCGTACCACCAGTAATAAGATCACAAGGTTATCGTGACGTTTTACGGCAAATTGTGTTTAAGTTAAACGTGACCAAAAGGATATTAAGCCAATTCTTTGTAAGCGGCTCGTTAGCGAGTAACATTGAACACCATAGTAGGGGTTTCACGAAATTCGGATGGAGTTTCTGCTTTGCTATTTTAGATCTTATTTAAATTGTTTCAAGCGAGAAATTCGTTTAGTTTTTAGTTGATTTATAACGTGTCAAATGATTTAATTGGATTATGTAACATATTTTAGATTTGAATAGGTTTTTTTTTTATTTTAGTTGTCAATTTTGGAGTGTGAATAATTGTTTTCTTTTCACTGTTGTACATTTTCGGTTTTTGTTATCAAAAATAAAAGTTCAGTAGCGTTGTATAAATTTGCATGTGATTCTGATTGTCAGAAAAGATGCCTCTGGTTTTAGTATAACTAGTGGTCCCGCAGTATTCGAAATAACCTTTGCCTTAGACGTCTTCAGCGCTAACACTAGGAGTGGGCTTAGAAACCCCGGTAACCGTACTCGTCAAACTCGACAAAGAGGTCGGCGTGCAACCTAACCCATGCATCAGCCCGCTGAGTTTCTAGCCGGATCTTCTCAGTGGGTCGCGATTCCGATCTGGTAGTAGATTCATTCGCGAAGCAATTGCTCTTGAGTTGTTAGGTCTCCTTCGGAGGCGCTCGGGCAGTTGTTAGCAAATCCCACCCCTCCTGGCTGAGCCTTTGCTCGCCCACATGTCCTGGTGAAACTGGAAAGGCCTCCGGGCCACCAGTAATCTTTCAATCATAAAAAAAAGTATTCGAAATTCGACTATGATTAATTGAAATTAAATGTTTGTACACTATTATGATTCTATTCTCAAAGACTAATATACTTCTATAATCACAGATTTCGCCAAGACTACACTTTAGACAAATATTAACAGAGACAAACCATATTTAATCTATTCTAAATTTGACCACAGACTATAAAGCTATAAGAAAAGTTTGACAATAAATGAATAGTATGCATACGTGTGTGTGTCAAATACATGATAGTGTGTGTAATGTTTTTATTTAGTGATTTAATGTATTTCTCATGCATCATTTAAAAAATGTTAACATTCTGCACTCTTTCTCTATATTCTCTATACGTGTGGGAAATTTAATTCTTCTTCATCTGCGCAATTTTCGTAAAAAAGGAGCACAAAGTTTTCGTTTCACGTATTAATATATAGATAACATTATTATCCTTGCTAGATAATAGCGTTAGACCGAGTATTTATATGTTATATTACAGTGTAGATATCCAAGACTGGAAAGGCCTCTGGGCTACAAGCAATCCCTCGTCCATAAAAAAAAGATATCCAAGAGCTACGATGACCATTTACAATCATATGAACCGACCGCTCGTCTGCCTTTTGAATCTGTATTAGCTATATAAGAATAATAAAGGATGAATATGGAGTTAACCAACACCGCAAAATTCTGTGCTGACAACGAAAAAGTTTGCTTAATTCGTCGTCTTTCATAATCTATACATATAAATAAAATTGGAGTGTCTGTTTGTAATATTGAAAAAACCGCTTTTTTCTACATGCATAATAATATGAATATATATACACCAAAATAACATTTTTTACAATTTTTGTCTGTCTGTCTCTGTTTGTTCCGGCTAATCTCTGCAACGGCTGGACCGATTTTGACGAGACTTTCACTGGTAGGTAGCTGATGATATAAGGAGTAACTTTTTTTAGACTAGCTTCGCCCTGCGGCGTTACCCGCGGTACGACAATAACCGCAGGTAACACCGCGGGACTCGGCTATCAATAATAAAATTTAATGTTTCCGAAGCGAAGCGAGGGCAGGTCGCTAGTCAACAATAAAATTTAATGTTTCCGAAGCGAAGCGAGGGTGGGTCGCTAGTCAACAATAAAATTTAATGTTTCCGAAGCGAAGCGAGGGCGGGTCGCTAGTCAACAATAAAATTTAATGTTTCCGAAGCGAAGCGAGGGCGGGTCGCTAGTCAACAATAAAATTTAATGTTTCCGAAGCGAAGCGAGGGCGGGTCGCTAGTTTAAAATATGCGTCTTGATTTTTCTATTATTCAAATTTCTCTGAGCAATTAATTGCTTGTCACGATTTCGAGGTACATGAAATAGTAATTTTTAATTATCCGAAAGCATTCATTAGGGTAACGAGTCATTCGGGCCCCAATTAATTTAGAGGCATCTTTTTTAAAAAATTGTTGATGAGAAAAATTGGACGCCATCCAGGTGAGGGTTTTATTAGGGTTCCGCACAGAATATTTAAATTGCATAAATAAATGAACATGAGTATTTTAATCGCAGTTGGTACTGCCGGTATAGTTCATTGTAAGTCTGTGTTTCCATATAAACTTGTAAATGGAATACCTAATCCTATTTTTAAATTCAGTCATTTATTTATTAATTAATAATTAATTTGCGGGGTCGTTGTGGCCTAACGGATAAGACGTCCGGTGCATTCGAATCTAGCGATGCAACGGTGTTCGAATCCCGCAGGCGGGTACCAATTTTTCTAATGAAATACGTACTCAACAAATGTTCACGATTGACTTCCACGGTGAAGGAATAACATCGTGTAATAAAAATCAAACCCGCAAAATTATTATTTGCGTAATCACTGGTGGTAGGACCTCTTGTGAGGTAATATATTTTTTTCAAAATAATATATTTTTTTCATTACATTTGTGTCCGCGCGTGGCTGGAATAGTCTCTTAGCGAATAGAAAAAAAAAATTGGTCGCGCGGCTACAAGGTTAAGACGGTCGGTGTCTTCCTAACCTAACTAACAAAAGGCGAATCAAATATACCAGTATAATAATATGATGGTATCTGTTGCAATTTAATTATCAAGAACACAACAAAAGCTGTAGCATTTGACGCTTGTTTTTTTTTTTTTCTAGCTCATTTGAAGTTTTTATAAACCAAATTACTATTTTCATTAAAAAGTATTTTAATTTTGTTGGACATTTCCAGCTCGTCTGAGTATTTATCGTTGTTTTGATAATATTTGCAGTTTATTTTTATGCAATTTTTGTACAACAAAATTGACCTCATATTTGAAGGTAGTGACATTCATGTTGTAATTTATTTAGGCTCCAATAGCATTGGTTAGCCGTGAGATTTTTTGGCTGTCTAGCGTATATAGCTCAACTGGTATTAAAATGTTACTGAAGTCAATGTAACACCTTGTAGTGTAACTTCGAAGTGGATATGGTGTAGCATGCCCTTCCTCCACACTGCGACGCATTACTGGTTTGAAGTAGAAACAGGCAGGATGGCTACTAGCAAGCAAAACCTATACATCTTGGTATTTCAATGCTGCCTACAAGACGGCGCTGGGTATATATTTTTGTGGGTTTGGTTTGGTATCTGATAGCTATTGCTACACGGCATAGTTCGGCCGTGAAGCAATTGTGGGTTTGAAGAATAGGACAATAGGATAGACCGATGCAGTCGACACTGTTAGACACAAGACGTAATTCAAGTGGCACTGTTAATGGGCCCTAGTAACTATTTGAAATCAGATAGACCGTGTGCTGTCTTCATTAGTAGTAAAAAACAAAAAAAACAAATTCATAAATAAAAAAATACATAACGCCAACAAAAATTAACATAACGCGAGTCGAAAGTTTAATGACAATTATTCGAAATCATAATTCTCGAAAGAAGCAAAACAAAATGGCCAGTTGTTCTTTTATGATCGTAAAAGTAAATAGTTGACAGCGTTGAAAGAATTGTGAATGCACGCCCCCCACGCGACCGCAGTTATTCAGGAATCGCGAAGTTTTGATGTGGTGCTTTGTGATTACGGGATAATAATAAACCAACCCGCTGGTCGGGTGTTCTTGGGGTGAGCTGTGCCTTTAGTTTTAGTTTTAACGGTGGGGACCTCTTACCTAGTCCGAGTTTGGTCTCGGGTGGAGATCGGGCTTTGGGTGAGCCTTTACCATTTTCCACCCTGGACTTTGCTATATGCAACCATTGAGTCCCACATTTCGCCCTCTAGGCGAGGAGAACTCCTGGGATGTTTGGCCCTCTGGCCTAGAAAAAAGCTATAATGCGCAACTGCTCTAGTCATCTAATTACTATCATGTCATGTAAACATTTCACTAAACTAGCATTAGGAGCGTTGCAAATTGGCTAAAATACACTCACAAAAACATTTTGCTCTTTAAGTATTGCGAATGACCCTATTTATTCCACTACTTAAACGAAAAAAACCTAACCTTTTTGATTAAGGCTCGAATTTTACTACCTATAAAATTAACTACTTGCCTTAAAAGGAAATCGATTTTGAATGAGTATACCTGCTGGATTTACATACTTGTCAAAGAAAGGGAAACAAATATGTGGAAGCGCTGTGATTCGTTGATAAGCTAGGTAGCAGAAGTTTGGCGCAGTGTCGATTTTGGGCACAAATCAAGGGTGAGTTTATGATACATCTACACGATTGTCAATTTTTGTTCATGGTCCGCATTGTTTGTCATATACAGAGGAAAATCTAAAGTAAAGCTTCCGAACAGGCGCTGACGAAGGTAAGACTTTAAATTAGTCGAATTATTCGCTTTTATTCCGCATTAGTCTTCTAGTTTGTTTCGACTTTTGTATTCTTTCAATGATGTAAACAGGTTAAGCTCAACGCATTTGTTTAAGTACACCTAACGCTTTTATTACAACTAAGGCGTTTATATTTACATTACACTTTTTGTAGTGTATTAGTTGTGTGTGTTGGTTGATAAATTTAGTACAGTCTAATACTGCTGAGACAGCACGTGTCGTCGGATTTTTTCATTGCCATTGTTGGAAGGCGAGCATGCAGTCTGTCTGAAGTTAAGTGGTCACTGTCGCTCATGGACATCACAGTGCCAGTGCCAATGACGTCACAATAATAAAGTGACAATGATTAAAAACAGTGAATTTTATTACATTGTTTATTTTAATTACTTTTAAAAATATTACGTTTAGATCTTTCAAATTATGTTTAATTTTCGCTTCCGTTAAATTAAAGGACATGGTTTTCGAGTACTACTTACTACTTTGTACGACAATAATAATTTTTATTTTGAGTCCTTTTTTTAAGGAATACCATATCCAATTTTGTTTTTTATTCCATGTTGCTTTAGTTTAGTGCAGGCGTGGTGAACATTTGGTCGCTCGTTGCATTAATGTAAGTAAATGGTGAATTTAGTTGAGCACCTCTGCAGGGTGACTCCGCTTTCAGACGGAAAATTTGAACTTAAATAATTTTTTTTGACTAAAATCCTTTATTTCTTATATGTGTCCGGTAAAGACTGTCTTTGGACATGTAAATTTTCAGTAAATTTTTTAAGGTTTCATGTTTAAATTTACTTTACAACATTAAATTTGTGTAATTCGATTACCGGTACTATGATAATGGTTAGACAGCGTGCGTCTTTGACTTTTTAATATGAGATTAGGTAGTTTAGCTTAATTTTATTCAAATTCCTTACAGGTTACCATCTTAGACATTTTGTTATTTAGTGCCTTACAGGCTGCCATCTGGGACATCATTGATTTAGTGTGTCTAATAGCCCCATTATGCTAATAGTAAGTTTCAGAAAACAAAACAAAATTGAGTTTATCCACACTAGTATTATATATTAGCCAGGCTAAGCGCAAACAAATGTGTTTGTTTGCGATCTTCAATACAAGACATCTAATTTAATATTATACACAAATTCTCGTTTCTATTCGACGAGAAATTTAAAAATTTTAAACAGGAAACAACCGTCGTTGGTCTTAAGGGACATAAAATTAAATATCCGGAAAGAATCAGAGTATTATCTGTAATAGAAATCTCTGGATTTATCGGCTTTGCGGCTGCGGCGCTGTACTGGTTCCCGAATGAAATATAGGCTGTACGGAGCGGTGGGCGCTGCCTGTTTTTATTTTCGAAGACCGTGAACATTGGCGCGCTTTTCGAAGCAGACTTTTTATTCTTTGTATTTCGTTCGGTTTCGATCGTTTTCTGTTTGAAAAAAAAGAAGGAATAATCAGTGAAACGCTGTGTTGTTCGAATACATATTGGAGCTCAGGGAAGGAACGCGGACGAATAAATTAGTTATTTAATTAATACTAGTATTAATAAATTTTAAAATTAATTGAAATTATAAGTTTGAACAAAGAAATTTTTAACAGAAATCTCCAAACGCTTGAAGGAGGTTACACGTGATGCTAAGGCTGGCTGGTACTTTGCACAGAGAGTGAGTCTGGCTGTCCAACGAGGCAACGTAGCCAGTATCTTGGGAACTGTGCCTCCTTCAAGCGCATTGAAAGATCCGTTCTACTGTGTGAGTTGATTTATGTTAAATTATTTTGATTTGACTTTTTGTTAATAATAAAGTCTGTAAAAGAAAAAAGAAAAAAAAACATACAAATCTTTATTTGTTATAGACAAATTGATTAAATTTTATCAATTTGTAATTTTTGAAAAGTTTGAACACTATTAAGATTTTATTGTCAGACTTATACTTCTATAATCACATATTTCGGCAAGATTACACTCTAGACAAATATTAATAAAGACAAACAATATTTAATCTATTCTCAATTTGACCGCAGACTTTAAGCAATAAGAAAAGTTTGACCATAAACAAACGGTATGCACGTATGTGTGTGTATCAAACGCATGGTTGTGTGTGTAATGTTTTTTTAATTTAGTTTATGTATTTTTTATGCATAATTAAAAAAATATTAGCATTCTCTATAAGTGTGGGAAATTTTATACTCCTCCGTCCGCGCAATTTTCGTAAAAAAAAGCCGTACAGACTACTTCGCTGAATCTAGTACCGGATCGAAATAGCAACCCACAATTATTATCTGTGACAGCACTGGTATCGGAAAATGACACTGTATAAATAAGCTGGACGTGGCTTGTCGGGTTCTTTAAAAAAATCCAATGAAGTTTCACAGGATTCATTTTCACTCAACATAGTAGTAGCTTAGTTATAACACAGTATTATGTATTTAATATTGAAATTATTGAAGAATAAATAATTCATCCTGCAACCATGCATCCTGGCAACAATGGCATCGCAAAAAGCCAATAGCCATACTAAAAATAGAAAAAGAATTTTGACATACTCTTTGCTTTGTTAATGTCAAATTGTGGATAGGGCTAATTTTAAGCTATTGCATTGCTTCTATCGCGGGCCTTGAGCGCTGCGACTGAACCAAGAAATTCCATAACGAAAATAACCGGACACCCCCACTACGCCTACTATGTGGCTCGCGTTCAACACATTCACACGTTGCGCTGGTGTAGTGTTTGTGAATAAGCGCGTGGCGTGACGTCGCACTGCATGAGCATCATTAAAAGTCTGCCCATCTCTCTCTCACGCGGTCTAGTTTATGAGTGTGAAGGGGACAGTTAATGTTTTGCTTTTGTTGATGTTTATAAATATAGCGTGGTCTTATTTTTATTATTGTTTTAATATTAAATTATTATTGTCTAATTGTAATTGCATAAGTTGATAAAAAATGCTTTGCAATAGCTTTACCGCAGCAGTCCCCGAGCGCCACACGTCGTTTTTTTTTCAATTTATATATTACGAGTATACATGCAAAGCAAAGGGAATTAATACGAAACTTGATCAAAATAATTCCAGTTTTATTGAGTTTGCTCATTCATTCAACATGATTTTTTCCATATGTAGAAAGCAATTTATGTGATAACGTTCAAGGGAAATTGCTTTTTGCCCTTTCTTTGCGTTAGTATTGAATTTATGGCCCGTTTCATTGTGAGTGATATTTATTGTACAGCACGAGTTAGATAATTTATTATTGGACTATCGTGGCGGGATAGTGAATCTCTTCGATTCTTGTTTGGCTGTTTCCTTGCTTTTTTTTTCAATTCGGGTTAGCAAAATAATACATTTTTCATTGGGTTTGAGTTGCGAGAGAGCTGAGAGAATAGTTCAGAGTATTGTGGTTGTCAATTTGAAGAAAACTAACAATATATTTTCATATACTAGCGATTCAAAATATCACATTTTTTTATACGAGACAACAGTTTAGTGTATTATTTTAATCAAAAAAAGTTTTTTTTAGAAAATGTCATTAGTTTATTTTCATACAAATCCCCGGGGATTTTAGATAAACAATTCTCTGTACAGAGACAAGTCGCAGGTGCATCTCTGTGTCTTTCAGTCGCGTGCAACATCCGCGATTCTTCACCTGTACACACAATGAGAACGCTGTATTGACGTAAGACGTTTCGGCATATAATTATTAAATAATTACAAGTTTCAAGGTAACTTGCAGCTGATCTCAGATTTATTAGGATTATTAAGTTTTTTTAATAGTCAATTGAAGTGTTCACTTACATATACACAAGAGAGAAATCAGGAAAAGAAGGGGAGTAGAAAGATCAATAAAAATATAATTCGGTTGATTCCTTGAGGTCATTGGCCTATTAATGGTGGTGGTATTTGTATGCTCGCATAGGTAGGTCATGCCTATGTCTGCTGCAAGTCTGAAGCAGTCCTTCAATTCAATCCTGAAGGATTGAATGAGCTGGTATACCATACAGGGACTTAGTTCTCATTACGGATCAGCCTGATCCATAACCGGTGCTCTTAGGTACCACAAGCACCGGTTACCGTCCTGATCGAACCCGTCGCTTGCAACGAAGGGCTCGACGAGCGAATTAACCCAAAGACACAGCCCACTGAGTTTCTCGCCGGATCTTCTCAGTAGGTAGTTCTCGTTTCCGATCCGGTGGTAGATTCTGCGAAGCACTACTCTTGCTAGGGCCAGTGCTAGCACCACCCCCGGTTTGAGCCCCGTGAGCTCGGTGAATCTAGAATAACCCCTCGAGGTTACTAGAATAGGTAGGACAAAAAATGTCTCAGCGTGGGTGGTGATCGAATAAATGTTGGTTTGTGAATTCTTTAGAAAAAGGAATGGATGGATTGCGTGAAAGATGATATGTGTAAAAAGAAAGTGTGCCAAGAAATGGTATATGATAGAGGAGTATGGAAGGAGAAAACATGTTGCGCCAACTCCAGGTGACTGGGAGAAAGGCAGGAGAACGATGATGAAAGAGTGGTGGGGACAGGAAGGATCTAATATTTGTACAGCTATCCTGATGTCTACGGTTTCCGTTAACCATCCGCCAGGCGGCCCGGGAGCTTGTTCATCCTATGCAATGAAATAATATAAATAATATATGTTGTCGATGGAAAATATCGTATTATACAGACTTTTTTCTATTTATAAATACTACAGAGATAAAAAAACAATTAAAGGGTAGAAGTTTCTGAATGGTCAACGAATGGAGAATTGAGTCTTATTATGTTATAATTTCTCTATTACTATCTAGAGGCCTTTAAAAGCGAATACAACGTTTACCATAACTATTTCTAGAATAAACGGTTACACCTCATAACTATCTCCGTCGTCCATATCCAACAAAAAAAACCGATATGAACCTTCTTCATTCGTTTTAAGATCGAAAATACACTTTTTACTCACGAAGAATACTCATTTTCATGAAAATTCAGGTAGAATATTTTCGTTGTCGTGCTTACTTCAACGTAGAGTAAGTACGGCCCGAAATTCGTTCGTTACAAAAGCGGAGTGGAAAACTGGAAATCGTGAATCTAATTGGCAATCTCTTATGGTTCGAAATATTTACGTTCATTATTTTTCGCATTGTTTAATGTATTTTATGTCTTCAAGTTATTTGAGGGTTCGAGTGGATTATGCGTAAATGTTTATTTTAATTTCAATTTTAAAGTTTGGAACGAAATTGCGCTTTCAGGGATTTTTGCAAGGATTCCCAAAAAAGGATTAACTTATTGAGAGTCTTTTTTTTTCTTCTACGCATTCTGAGGCCTCAGCATATTATTTTTATGGTTGATTGTTTACGGAGGGTCCGGAGGCCTGTCCGGTTTTACAACAGCTGCCCCACTCTTCCAACTGAAACGCATTACTGCTTCACGGCAGAAATAGGCAGGGCGGTGGTACCTACCCGTGTGGACACACAAGAGGTCCTAGCACTAGTAAATACGCATTTTTTTTTTTGTATTATGTGATTTTTGTTCATTTATGATGAGACAGCTAAACTCACACGTCCCCCGACATTGGTCCATGAAATACTACAGTAGCAGGAAGAGAAGTGATGCTGTTAAGACTAGGACACGTAACAGAGTCGGATTCTTGGGAGACGTACAAATAATTAATTAAACGTATAATTAATTCAGGCAGCGTCGCACGCGAACGCTACGTAGCTTCAAGCCAGTTTACTTTTAAAGTCTTTTTAGTTACCGAGAGTGAAATTTTGTCTGTTTGGTGTATTTTTTTACTTTGACTGTTGCGACGAGGTTCGTGGGTTCGATTCCCGCGTCGGGCAAACATTCGTGTTTTTTTTTTTCTTTTTCTTTATTGCTTAAATGGTAGGGCGAGCTCACAGCCCACCTGTTACTGGAGCCCATAGACATCTACAACATAAATGCGTCACCCACCTTGTGATATAAGTTCTAGGGTCTCAGTATAGTTACAACGGCTGCCCCACCCTTCAAACCGAAACGCATTACTGCTTCACGGCAGAAATAGGCAGAGTGGTGGTACCTAACCGTGCGGACTCACAAGAGGTCCTACCACCAATAATTACGCAAATTATAATTTTGCGGGCTTGATTTTTATTACACGATGTTATTCCTTCACCGTGGGAGTCAATCGTGAACATTTGGTAAGTACGTATTCCATTCCAAACGTCTGAAGCTATTATTAGCTGTAATTAGTAGCTATTAGGTGGTCGTTTGTAATCTTTTTTTAATACGCTTATAAGCGTATTAAAAAAAGATTACAAACGACCACCTCGGTGAAAAGCGTAACACTAGATGGGCTGCGAGCTAATCTATCCATAACAAAAAAAGAACAGCGATAAAATTTCTAATCTCCACACAAAATCTTTTGCAAAGATTCGCCGAGTTAGCGGCTTCAGTTTGAACTCGATTCGCGTCGAATAACTCCCGTGATTAGCTCAGTTAATTGAAGAACAGATGGTTCTGCTCCTTCGCTGTATAGCGGGTGTATATACAGTGCAGCTACTCAGCTCGTCACGGCTGCGACAGGAACGTGCTCAGACTGTATGCTGAATTCGACGTGTCGAAACGCGTCAGAGCGCCGAATCTGCTATTTCCAAAAATCGCTTCGAATAGATTCATGTGTAGGTTCATAGACAATTATTATATAAAATATTAAATCAATTTTATATGATTGCCTAACGAATGTGAGTACATCTTATTTTTGTTTTTTCCTTACTTATGCTGATAACCTTGAGATGCTATTTCAGCTTCGCCCTAATATGTAGGTGAGCTCACTCGCAGAATCTACCATCGGAAACGCGTCCCACTGAGAAGATCCGGCGAGAAACTCAGTGGGCTGTGTCTGTGTGTTAATTCGCTCGTCGAGCCCTTCGTCGCAAGCGACGGGTTCGACGAGGACGGTGACTGGTTCTTATGGTACCTAAAAGCACCGTTAATGGATCGGGAGGATCCGTTATAACGTCTTTTGGGCGACGTCGACACAGAGTACATCGATTGCTTTACTTACTGACGATCCAAATGCTTTTTTTTTGTATGAAGAAAGGATTACTGGTCACCCGGAGCCGGATCTTCTCAGTGGGTCGCGTTTCCGATCCGATGGTAGATTCTGCGAAGCACTGCTCTTAGTAGGGCCAGTGTTAGCAACACTCCGGTTTGAGTCCCGTGACCTACACGTCAAGCAGAAGCTGAAATAGCCTCTCAAGGCTATCAGCATAGTTAGAGAAAAAAACAGTCACCCGGAAGTCTTTCCAGTATCACCAGGACAGGTGGGCGAGCACGGGCTCAGCAGGAGGGGTGGGGTTTGCTAACAGCTGCTCGAGCGCTTCCGAATTAGATCTAACAGCTCAAGAGCAGCTACTACGTGAATGCAACCCAAATGCTCTTGTTAGATTCTAGTATATATGCAAATCTTTCATGAAAATATCTGGCAAGATTTAGGCATTTGTCAACTATCTTGTGTTCTATGATAGCTACCGTCACAGTTTCAACATTAATTTACTGGTTACATAACTTTTGTCTCGCAACGAACTGGCCTTTGCAGGATAGGGCACAATACATACAATAAAAAAAGGATTGTGTGGTATTATGAAACCACGGTAAAAGTGAAACTTTTTTTCACATTATAGACATTTATCTCTGACAAACAACATTTACATTAAACACTGACAAAAACAAACAAAATAGCGTGGAGCACGGGCACAAATGAGTAATAGTGTATACACTACACGGTCAGCTGCTGCGAACTATAGGCGCCGCCATATTGGCCTTGGCTGCTCTGACGAACGCCTTTCACTTTATCCCTACTCGGTGGCCGACCGTTACGCGACATGCAACACGCAGACGAAAAAATTTGAGACGAAGTAATAAAAGTTTCACTTTAATAAAAAAAAAGTGAGCCGTCACGGGACGCCTGGCAGATGTGAAACATCGATCATCGACATTATTTTGTAAAAGTAATATCCAGAAAAGAACAGATTGTGATAGGAAGGAAAATATGTCTTAATGATAAAATAAAATATTACGAAAAAATAATTTGTTTTCAAGTAAAACACAGGTCAGGTGTACTGTAGTAAACAACACTGTATACACCACGGAGTATACACTATAGTGTGGGAAAGAATCGCACAGTCGATTGCGCATAGCGACGCGTCGCCACGGCATGCGTCGCCACGCCAGAAATCGGTTTTACGTGCGGCTACAGATGTTTCACATCAAAAAGTATTTTTCATTGAGATCGCTGCGTTATATTCATTATCCTCCGAGTCCGACACTGCGCCGTCAGCACGGTATGAATAGCTCAGGAACACGGCACGGAGACGACACGTTTTCATAAAGTTGCACAAGAACGAAGATTCCGCAGTCGAATGTGCGACGTAAAACAGAAGTTGCGAGTAACAAGGAGTCAGGGAACACGTTAAAACATATATTGTACTTCGTGGGTATATTTGGACGTCCTACTGTATTTTTTAGGTGTGAAAAAATAATGTAATCAAAAGAACGCCATGTTTTAAATGACGTATCAAAATGTTGTGTATTAGTAATTTTGTATTTGACAATTATCAACGATTATCACAATATTTTTCTGATTAAGCGAGCGATTTAAACCTCTTTTTTTTAGGCATTTCCATAACTACTAGTTTTGTTTGTTTAAAATTAATTATTTTGTGTGTGTACACGTATCCTTGGGAAAAATAATTTTGTTCACTAATAAGTATGTATAGTGTAGGTACAATGTTTTTGTGACTATTGTATTTATTTTAGTCCGTCCCGTTTTTTAATTACTGGTAGGGTACTTTGTGAACATGCATGGGCAGGTATGGGCACTCTGCCTACATCTGCCGTGAAGCAGTAATGCGGTTCGGTTGGAAGAGCGGGACAGTTATCGTGCTTTAGAAATTGGGACTAAGTACCCATGTGTCAAGGTTGGGGACGGCATTTGCGTTGTAGACGTCTATGGGCTCCGGTAACAAATAAAAATTACGTGAGCTCGTCCACGTATTAAAAAAAAAGAGCTTAGCTCAGTTATTAAGCGTTCTTCTGACTCCGTTGACATCAAATGATTAAATTGCGCATCTTAAAACTGTTCAAAGGAGTTATGCAAGTTTTTTTCTATTATAAGCAAAGGAATGAGTGCATGCTTAATGGCAGAAATAGCGAGTATTGTGGCACGTACCCGTGCGGTCTCACAATTTGTCCTTTAATAAAAAAATTATGTTTTGCAGATTCTAATTTGATTTTGTGATTGATTTCTTCATTGTGGACATCGTGTTAGATATGTGAAATTTGATATAATTGGTCCTAAGAATTGAGTTCTGGCGTAGGAGTATTCTGACTGATTGACACGAGTAGGTCTGATTTGTTACCAATTAGGCAGCAGACGCTTTTGTTTGTTGATTTAGTCCCACTGACGGAATTACTTGTAGATAGACTTTTCTTTATCAGCCATAAGAGCATTGTAAGTCATCATTACGACCATTCTAACCGGCGCCATCTAGGCGGGCTTCGGATAGCCTGCCGACCGAGAGGGCTGGTGGTCGTGACGCCGACGACCGCCAGTCCGGCGTCCCGAGGGGGAGGGTGATGGGAGAGATGTGCTCCACACTAAGCGCTTTACTTTCCCCCCTTTGCCTTTTCATGAGTTCTGTCTCATGCGAGGTTTGGATGCTGGTTGTTTGAGCGACAGGAGGTTTTAGTCGGTTCGACTCCGACATGCCCCGCTATCCCCAGTGAAGGGCGGAAGTCCGGCGATTTAATCCTGACAAAAAAAAAGTCATCATTACATTTAAATTTAAAATGATAATACCGATAAGGAAAAAAAAACCCAAGAGTATACAAAGGATATCCCTTGTCATACGTTCCTTTCATAAAATCTAGAATACACAAAGGGGTCGAAAGTACAAAGCCAATTTCTAGGTCAGAATTCATTGAAGTGTTGAATGTAATTCAAGCGACTCTTGGTATTGTGTTCCTGTCGCCGACGACGGGTCGGGCTCGAAGGTCCATAACTAAGGTAAGTATTATAGTTACAGCTAATAATTTATATAGGGATTCACAATTTATAATAGAAAATGGCGTTTCGAAGTTCGCGCCGTGTTTATCTCGCGCCAACATTTGAATTATACAATTGTCGATTGAGGTCTTTTGTCGGACGCGAGAAAGGTTTGCCATTGGATAAATATCGTTTCGTCGTAAAGTATAAAGGTAATTTTCGTTTGAATCCGAATTTGCACTTGGAACTTTGTGGTTTGTTTTTAATGTGTTTAAATCGATTTTATTCGTGTACCCTGAGTGGTTTTTTAGATCTTTTCATTCATTCGAAAGCTTTGAATTCGGACGAGTGGATGGATTGAAATGCCCATTATCACGTTGCATTGGGAATAAAAACATCAATATAACACCACCTTGGTCACCACACATGGTCCTTACGGATCCATCAGATCCAATAACCTTTGCATTAGACGCATTCAGCTCTAACACTAGGAGCAGGCTTAGGGACCCCGGTAATCGTACTCGTCGAACTCGACAAAGAGTTCGACGTACAACTTAACCCATACATCAGCCCGTTGAGTTTCTCGCTGGATTTTTTCAGCGGGTTGCGATTCTGATACGGTAGTAGATTCATTCGCGAAGCAGCTGCTCTTGAGTTGTAAGGTCTCCTTCGGAGGCGCTCGGACAGCTGTTAGCAAATTCCACCCCTCCTGGCTGAGCCTTTGCTCGCCCACCTGACCTGGTAAAGCTGGAAAGGCCTCTGGGCCACCAATAATCCCTCATTCATAAAAATAAAACAAAATATATATTAAGAAACAGTTTCACTTTAATTCTTAAATTGTTATTTTTACCATTGACAGACTTTAAAGCCATTAATGTTTCTTTTTACTGTTATTGGAAGCAGGCTCGTCTGATGACTTGATGACGAGCGGTAACAGAGGATTAGCGTACTTACAATCTAAGTTCGATATTCGAATATAAAACTACAGTTTCTTAATTAAATCGATTGTGTTATCAGAAAATCCCATTGATTCAATGTTTGTTGACATAAAAATCTCGACGTAAAATCGATTCCAACGATGCTTGTGATTGTAAAGTTTTAAAAAAATAATCGAAGACCACTTTTATATTTAAAGATTGTTATTCGATTTCTACATGTTTTGCTTTTTGATACATTCGTTTTTGAGCGAGTCTCATATATTAATTGACGTAATTAAGCGACTAAACGTAAATTGATTTGGATCATTAAAAGGCCTTGTGTGTGAAATATAAATAATTGAAAATGTTCTCAAAAGTGATAATCCTCATGATTTGCTTGATTTTTGTGTTATCTCAATCACCGTTTGGATGTCGGGTAGTGATGAAATCAATATTCTTTATCAGTCTAGAGCAGAGGAACTTGGACCGGAGAGCTTTGACAACACTCGATAATTCCATTGATTAATATGAAATGTAGAAATTTGAAATGAATTTGGATTTGAAAATAGGGAAATTTCACTGTAACGTACGTGTACAAAATTTATTCGTAGGCCGCATGAGTATAGTGTCCTGGTCATTTTTGCCCCGAAATAGTCAAGCGTTCCGATTTTAAATGTTTTATATGTCTAATGACACAATTCACTCATATTCACATCGTGATGTCCATGCGCCTCTCTAACTCCTATAATCAGGTTGCACGATAGGTCTTTCACCCATTTAGTGCAAAACGATCTAAGGTTCTACTATTAATTACCGAGAGAATCGTAGATTTTTTTGAAGAGTAAGGGGATCGGTAGAATGATAGGGATGTTGGGAATGATTATGAACACCTAAAGTTACGTCAGTATCTAGTGGTGAACTAATATTGTGCCAAGAATATACCGTACATATATAGAAAAAAAACCATACCATACTTTACCGTTTTGTAAAACCTTTTTTATTTATAGTCTTGATCTCCTACGTGTAACATGTGTTCTCAAAGATTTTGTTCGATGTATTATAAGTTGTTGATTTTTTTTATCGCTTAGATAGGTGGACGAGCTCACAGCCCACCTGGTGTTAAGTGGTTACTGGAGCCCATAGACATCTACAACGTAAATGCGCAACCCACCCTGAGATATAAGTTCTAAAGTCTCAAGTACAGTTACAACGGCTGCCCCACCCTTCAAACTGAAACACATTACTGTTTCACGGCAGAAACAGGCAGGATGGTGGTGCCTACCTGCGCGGACTCACGAGAGATCCTACCACCAGTATTTACAGCTAATTTTAGCTGTATATTGTTTTTGGTTTCTTCAATTAATGTTTAGTTTAGAATTGTTAATTTGTCCTCTCAGTACAGGAGCAACCACATCCGTCAGGACGGCGGTCTCTGCTTCGAGTTGGCGCCTTGGCAGCACCAGCCGGTTGAGCTGGAGGAGCATTTGAAGAAACTGAAGCAACGATGGGGGAACTCTGTCACTTCCGATCATAAGAGAAGATCTCAACTGGCACTTGTAAATAGGTACGGCGTATTCGACCAAATAAAATGTTCTCACAGTAATTTATACATCAGTCTTTACTAATCTATACTTCACTACATAGTATAAAACAAAGTCGCTTTCTCTGTCCATATATCCCTATGTATGCTTAAATCTTTAAAACTACGCAACGGATTTTGATGCGTTTTTTTTAATAGATAGAGTAATTGAAGAGGAAGGTTTATATGTATAATAACATCCATTAAATAGTGGAGAAATCAATAATAAATTACAGTTTCCGAAGCGAAGCGAGGGCGGGTCGCTAGTAATAATAATAATAATTCTTATTAGAAAGCTGAAGAATTTGTTTGTTTGAACGCGCTAATCTCAGGAACTACTGGTCCGATTTGAAAAATTCTTTTAGTGATAGATAGCCCATTTATCGAGGAAGATTATAGGCTATATAACATCACGCTAAGACCAATGTAGGCGGAGCACCAATAAAGAGTGTTTCAAAATCGGGGCTTTAATCCCTTTTGAGAGCTTCCACTGCATCCGCTGCAGAAACGGTTAAAGTTTCGCCAAAGTGTTCCCCTTTAAAAGATCTAACATTCTATTATTCAAAAATATTTTCACTTTCTACGTAAATAAAGAGGCGGGTAAAATTTAGCGTTATGCCAAAGTAACTATTCCACGCGGACGAAGTCGCCGGCAAAAGCTAGTGTAATATATAAATCTACAGTGGTTTTTATGGAAGTTTCATTATAACTACTGAACCGTTGTAACTATACTGAGACCTTAGAACTTATCTCAAGGTGGGTGGCGCATTTACGTTGTGGATGTCTATGAGGTCCAGTAACCACTTAGTACCAGGTGGGCTGTGAGCTCGTCCACCCATCTAAGCAATAAAAAAAAAAAACGTGCATCCGATTGACTTGAAACTTGGTATCCATGTAGAAAATACATGTTCTTAATGGATAGACTAATATTTATATGAAAGTTGGACTCCCTAATAATAATGACAATAAATAATAATATTAATTTTAAATGCGCAGCGAAGCGGACGGGTACAGCTAGTGGTCTTATATGATCATATTAAATGCGATTATAAAGTTGCTTTTTAATAAGTTTGATGGTCTCATTTGGTATTAAATGTCCCTTAATGATTTGCGACGAGACAGTATGAGCATTTATTTTTATGCCTTTAAGCAGATGCGAATGATTACTTCACAACTTAATTAGGGGTAACAGTGATAATACTAGTGTGATTTCGACCTTATATCTAGTACTCATAGCATTTTCATCAGTAAATTAATGAATCATTGGTCACAGATAATTCTAAGTAGTCTAGTTCAATTTTTTATTTATTGCACAGATTTGAGCTCACATCCGACCTGGTGCTAAGTGATTACCGGTGCCCATAGACATCTACAACGAAAATACCACTACCCACCTTGAGATATGAATTCTAAGGTCTCAGTATAGTCACAATGGCTGCCCCACCCTTCAAACCGAAACGCATTACTGCTTCACGACAGAAATAGGCAGGGCGGTGATACCTACACGTGCGGACTCACAAGAGGTCCTACCACCAGTAAAGGCTGGTAGTGGAAGGACACCACCAGTTCTATGAAATAAACTATAATTTTAGCAATGAAATTCACGAGAAGACAGATTTAAGAATCATTAACAAAACCGTTTGCAGTGTAGTTACCCTAAGTTGTTCTATTTTACAGCGAAATATCTCGTTACATGGACACGGTGATCGCACCATTCCTGGACACGTACCATCGTAACATTCAGATCTCGTACCAACAAATGACCGAAAAGATCTTAAAGAGGATCAAAGATGAAATAAACGCTGCGGTGGTGAAGAAGAACAAGATTTATACGGCTCTGACGATTTTAGCTCGTAATTTGACCCTTCCAGGTATATTGGAGCTATTTCCTTGTTTTTAAACGAGTCTTATGGAGAGTATTAAGAGGTAGGCAGCGGTCTGGCTCTGCCTCTGGCATTGCTGAAGTCCATGGGCGACGGTAACCACTCACCATCAGGTGGGTCGTATGCTCGTCTGCTTCCAAGGCCAATAAAATAAAAAATATATATTTTAACACGTTGACGTCGGTATTTTTTTTTCATTTGCTCTCCCGTGGCATGGGGCGTTTAAGGCCTCGTACGAAAAATACAATTACGACAGTACGTGCTTATTAGACCCGCTATATTTAAGAAACTAAAACTTTTATTTGGCTGAATCTAAAAAAACGTAATGGAATTAACGAATTTCAGGGGTTTTATAGACCTCGTACTGCATTTAATGAGGGCAGATTTACATAGATTTTAGAGATGGTAACAAAAATATGTTTTTCACGAAAGCAATTTATACTAGAGCTCTTTAACTTTTTTATTCACCTCATAACTAGATAATTTTACTCGCAATTTGACAAGTATTGGTGGCATTTTCTCTTCTTCGAACACTTACTTACATGATATGTTTGCATATTTGATGCTGTTACGGAGAAGTTAAAAATTATTATTGCGATGTGATTTAAATATATTTAAATTTAAATTAAAAACAGAATACCGACAAATATATAAAGTAATAGTTAACGAAAACTAAAAACAAACAAAATGATCAAGTATTAAAATCGTTACTAGTACCGTTAATAACTCAGAACAGTAGGTATGGAATTTAATAGGGTTTCTTAAACATTCAGTAACCTGCGGCATTACTTTAAATTGAAGTTACGGACTCTGCACGGCAGTGTCATCTATGTTTTTCTTAGCCGCACTGCAAGAGAGACCCATACGAGGTGTATAAGACCTCGTTCCGCATTAAACGTGATAAAAGTACAAAATTTCGTGGAATCGTGCTGTCACTATCATCCGCTCAAAGGTTCATCCCTTGGATATCGAGTACAAAATTCTACTCATTTTTAAAAAACTGGTTAATCAACAACGAAAAATCCGATTTTAGAGAGCCGGCGCTTTCAGTTGATGATTTCACTCTTTCAAGTTTAAAATTAGGTTATTAAATCAGGCTACGTCTCACTTAGTGCTCTATGTGCTATCAGAGCCCGTAGATTCTGCAGTGTTAATAGCGTCGTTCATTTAGAATCTTAGGTTAAAGTCTCAAATACTATCAGCTGCCAAATCATCTTTACCGGTACCAGATTCCAATAGGCTCTATTACCCCCCCCCGCCCGCCATCCCCAGTGGAGGGCCAAAATCCAGCGATTTCCTCAAAACCAAAAAAAAGGCCCTATCATCAGTAATTAACGTCTTCTTGCGTGTATTCCATGTTTAATTATCATCTTAATCCTAGTTTACAATTATGAAGAAGCCTATGTTTCTGGGTCCGCCTTATTAGGGTGACATACGAGATTACACTTATTAATTATGTTATATACTAAATGCTATGCTAATACTATGCTATGCTATAATATATAAGTATACGCACTTCAGAAGGACTAGGTCAAAAGTATAGAACAATGTAGTTAACAATTATAGTTGAAGAGACTGTGATTACGATCACATAATACTGGCCAGACAAATATCGAGTCTGAAATCGTAAGATTAATTCCAGTCAAAAATTGTTAAAGCTATGTGCAATGAAGATCATCGGAAGATTAAAACACTCGCGAACAAGCACGTTGCCAAGATATATGTTTGCACGGAGGAAGCTCGAAAGTCCATTGCCAAAATGGGAATTTACGCTCAAGAAATGATCAATATCACTAAGAAGCACATGGAGGGAAGTTTGGTGGAGGCTGCCAAATTCATTGACAACGTTAGACAGCGCATTCTGCAAAGGTCAGTGTTTGTATTTTGCGCCGTTGCGTGAAACGGTTTTGAATTCTGAAGTCGTCGTGGCCTAAAGGATAAGACGTCCGGTGCATTCGTAGGTATCTAGCGATGCACCGGTGTTCGAATCCCGCCGGCAAGTACCAATTTTTCTAATGAAATACGTACTTAACAAATATTCACGATTGACTTCCATGGTGAAGGAATAACATCGTGTAATAAAAATCAAACCCGCAAAATTATAATTTGCGTAATTACTGGAGGTAACACCTCTTGCAAGGGTAGATACCAACACCCTGCTTATTTCTGTCGTGAAGGTTGAAGGTTTCGGTTTGAAGGGTGGGGCAGCCGTTGTAATTATACTGAGACCTTAGAACTTATATCTCAGGGTCAGTGGTGGCACTTACGTTGTAGATGTCTATGGGTTCCAGTAGCTACTTAATACCAATTGGGCTGTGAGTTCTTACAACGAACTATGCAACGAAAAAAAAAAAAAAAAATTTATACTTCTTGGCATCTAAACCTATTTTATATTGGTCTAACTAATTAACAATTGAATTTTCTAATACAAAATCTGGCCATATTCTAGAAAAGACATCAATGCGTGCCTCAAGCAATTATCGAGAGAGGCGGTTTTGTTGGGCTATGAACTGGATCTTAGTCTGACGAACGCCCGTCGCCACAACGAGCAGTCGTGCGAGAAGATATCCGTCTGCAGCACGATAGCCAAGAGGAGTACTGATGATGCCGTAGTTGCTCTCAAAGATGAACTGTTACAATGTGTTTATGCTTGAATAAATTCTAAATTACTATTGTTTTTCGTTATTCATTTAAAATTGCTTTTATCAATGATGTAGGTCAAAGGTTCCCAAACTTTTATCTACTGCCCACTTTGAGAATAAATAATTTTTAGGGCCCCCATTTTTCACCTTACTTAACCACTATAGAGAGAGCTCATTAGGTGTCTGAGAGTCCTCCTAGATGAAATTACAAATCGTCTCCCCTTGGTAGAGCATAATGCCCCCATTTTTGTATCTGGGTCTTTTACCGCCCCCTTTTAGGCCTGCAGCGCCCACAAGGGGTGTTATCGCCCACTTTGGGAAAGGCTGGTGTAGGTAGTCGGTATTCCAATTATTAGCCGGCGAAGGTAGTCGAAAATTATAGCTCCTGAGCGGTGTCAATGTCACTTTCGAACCACTGCCTACCACCGAGGACCCTTTGCAAATGCTCATAATGGATATAGCGATGCTAATGCATTATTGGAATGGTCGTAGCCTAGAGGATAAGATCCGGAGTACATTCGTATCGGGCGATGCCACTGTGTCGATGTTCGAATCCCGCAGGCGGGTATCAATTTTTTAAAGTGAAATACGTACATAACAAAATGTTCACGAATTACTTTCAAGGTGAAGAATAACGTCGCAAAATAAAAACCTTACCCGCATTTTTTTATTTGCTTATTTATTGGTAGTAGGACGTCTTGTGAGTCCAAACGGGTAGGTATTACCACCCTGCCTATTTCTGCCATGAAGCAGTAATGCGTTTCGGTTTAAAGGTTGAGCAGCTGTTGTACTGTAAAAAAACTGATGTCTCAAAGTGAGTGGTGACTATGACCACCGGTGGCCACTTAAGACTAGGTGGGTCGTGAGCTCGTACATCCATTAAAGCAATAGATAAAACAGTTATAAACCTTTTGATCTTGTTTCTTACTGAAGCTAACAAAACCAACAGGAATCCTCCGAGGCTCAATCACACTTTGACAACAAAGTTATTGTTCATTTAAGAAATTACCAAGACAAAATGTACAGTTAAAATAAATCACTAATATAATTGAGTGATTCGAACAATAATAACCTTAGAACCAACCACACTAGAACGAAATCTATTACATTAACAATTAAATTCTAAACCAAATTCAATGAATAAAGGGGCCCAGAAATCCGAACCTTTTCATCAAAATAATCAAATTGAAACGAACAACTTCATTATTAATGTGTACGGAATGAAATTCTGCACGTTTTATTAAATCTATTGTATTATAANAGTGATTCGAACAATAATAACCTTAGAACCAACCACACTAGAACGAAATCTATTACATTAACAATTAAATTCTAAACCAAATTCAATGAATAAAGGGGCCCAGAAATCCGAACCTTTTCATCAAAATAATCAAATTGAAACGAACAACTTCATTATTAATGTGTACGGAATGAAATTCTGCACGTTTTATTAAATCTATTGTATTATAAATAAACAGATCCATAAAAATTAAGACTATTTGGTTTATACGAAATTTTTGCAACTTTATAGGAGAGCTATTTGAAGTTTAAAATTTGGAAAAAATATTATAACAAAAAAAAAACTATTTTTCAGCTAATTCAATGGAGTAAACTTGATTGAAGTTCAATCAAAAACATCAAACCGTTTATGCTAAAACCAAATAAAATGCACCTTTAATTATAAAAGATAAATTTCGCGTATTTTTTTTTAATTTTTTTTTGTTGCTTAGATGGGTGGACGAGGTCACAGCCCACCTGGTGTTAAGTGGTTACTGGAGCCCATAGACATCTACAACGTAAATGCGCCACCCACCTCGAGATATAAGTTCTAAGATTTCAGTATAGTTACAACGGCTACCCCACCCTTCCGACCGAAACGCGTTACTGCTTCACGGCGGAAATAGGTGGGGTGGTGGTACCTACCCGTGCGGACTCCCAAGAGGCTCTACCACCAGTAACCCCGGTAATTTCACCCCTCGATATAAGCTTTTGTTAGCTTTGTTTTTAAGTGAACACCGACCAAATGGAGGCTTTATAAAACCCGTTAGCAGCACGAGATAAATTCCTCCACGAATCTTAAGAAATACGCGGTACCTATATAATGTATTCAACGGCCGTCTGGTGTAGTGGTAAGTGACATGGTCACTACACAAGAGGGTCGCGGGTTCGAATCCCGCCAAGGGAAGATATTTGTATGATAAATATAAATGTCTTTTCCAGGTTTATGGATGTATATTAAATATATGTATGTGTATAATAAAAAATTTAAATTTATTTCCGTTATCTGGTACCTGTAACACAAGTTCTTTACGAACTTATCACGGGACCAGTTAACGTGGCGTGATTGTTAGTAAATATTTATATATTTATTATTACTAGAGGTCCCGCAGTAGTCGAAATTCGACTATAATTAATTGGAATTGTAAGTTTGTACACTATTATGATTGTATTTAATACTTCTATATTCACAAATTTCGCCAATACTACACTATAACAAAAATATTAACAAAGACACACAATATTTAATCTATTCTCAATTTGACAACAGACGTCAAGAACAAAAGTTTGACAATAAATACTATGCATTATGTTTAGAGTATGTAAACAGAATATAGAGAAGAAGTGCACAATGATAATATTTTTTTAAAATAATACATAAAAGATACATTAAATCAATAAAGAAAACATTACACACACTACATACCATGTATTTGACGCACACACGCATGCATACTATTTATTGTCAAACTTTTGTTCTTGACGTCTGTTATCAAATTAAGATTAAATATTGTTTGTATTTGTTAATATTTTTTATAGTGTAGTCTTGGCGAAATTTGTGATTATAGAAGTATAAAATACAATCATAATAGTGTACAAACTTACGATTCCAATTGATAATAGTCGAATTTAGACTACTGCGGGACCTCTAGTTATTATAGATATTTACAATAAAGTCTGACACAGATGTATTATTTCGTGTTCAGTAGCAAATGAGTATATCTTCTACTTCCTAGTCGGATACTCTTGGCAGGGTAGTCGTTGCTGTCAATGAACAGGGTCGCGTCTCGTTGTCAGCGCTCGCATCCAACGCAGCCACATGTCGAGCAATGTTCCTCCATTGGAGGCGACTATTGCCATTGCGAGCGCAATGTACTGCGGTGGCTTCCGTAGTGAGTATGAGTAGGTAGGTTAGGAGTAGGTAGGTTTCGGTAGGCAGTGGCTTGGCTCTGCCCCTGGCATTGCTGAAGACCATGGGCAACGGTAACCACTCACCATCAGGTGGGCCGTGTGCTCATCTGCTTACAAGGGCAATAAAACAAATTTAAGTTCTATTCGAGGTATAAAGAAAATAAAACTGGAGGTTTCGCAACAACCCACGGTCATTCGGTAACGTGCGAACTTATTGTGGTACACTTCATTCACGGTTGTTCGCATAAGAGTTAGTGTATTGCGCAAACGAACGCTCTGAGATCGTGTTCAATGAATGAAAAATTTTTTTTGATTTTTTGTACCTTATTACATAGTTAAGTCCTACACTATGTGCCTTACTAATAACAATCTTACGTTACGGACGTTTTTTCTCAGTTAGGGTACCCCTCCGCATCGTCCCATAAGAAACTTTGTTCCAAAAAATGACTTTCCTAAAAATGTGTGAACACAGTCGCTTATAGTTTTCAACAATCGTTCTAAAGTCGGGTGGTGCATTGAAAAACCGATCTTGCGTTCTTGGTAATAAAGGCGATAGGTTTCGGTGGCGGTTGAGAACATTGTTAACCTTTGGAGGCATGATTCCGTTGTGACATCCGAGAGCTTTGATAAACATCTAATATAAGATCGTTCCTCAACTCATCTGTCTCTCCACAGCAATAAAAAAAGAACAAAATCTAGAAGAAAATAATCCGCCGCTATCAATTTATTAATAACTAAGCGTACTCGCCCGCTTCACTGGGCATTTAAAATTAACATTATTATTTTTTGTNTGTTCGCATAAGAGTTAGTGTATTGCGCAAACGAACGCTCTGAGATCGTGTTCAATGAATGAAAAATTTTTTTTGATTTTTTGTACCTTATTACATAGTTAAGTCCTACACTATGTGCCTTACTAATAACAATCTTACGTTACGGACGTTTTTTCTCAGTTAGGGTACCCCTCCGCATCGTCCCATAAGAAACTTTGTTACAAAAAATGACTTTCCTAAAAATGTGTGAACACAGTCGCTTATAGTTTTCAACAATCGTTCTAAAGTCGGGTGGTGCATTGAAAAACCGATCTTGCGTTCTTGGTAATAAAGGCGATAGGTTTCGGTGGCGGTTGAGAACATTGTTAACCTTTGGAGGCATGATTCCGTTGTGACATCCGAGAGCTTTGATAAACATCTAATATAAGATCGTTCCTCAACTCATCTGTCTCTCCACAGCAATAAAAAAAGAACAAAATCTAGAAGAAAATAATCCGCCGCTATCAATTTATTAATAACTAAGCGTACTCGCCCGCTTCACTGGGCATTTAAAATTAACATTATTATTTTTTGTCATTATCATTAGGGAGTCCAACACTCATATAAATATTAGCCTATCCATTAAGTACGTGTATTTTCTACATGGATACCAAGTTTCAGGTCAATCGGATGCATGGTTCAGTAGTTATAACGGAACATCCGTAAAAACCACTGTAGATTTATATATTAGTACTAGCTGACCCGGCAAACATTGTTTTGCCATATATAAGTTTTCTAGGGAATTTCTAGTGTAGAAAAAAAAACTAACTTATTGTAAGTGTGTAAGGACGTGGTAAATGAGTGAAAGAGGCATGTAGTGCTGTGAACGATGAGGGAATATATAATAAAATAACAAAACCTCATTCAACCACATAATACCTCATTATAACAAAAAAAAATGTCCAAATAAAAAAAATATGTTAGGGGTGGACAACCCTAATCACTTAGGGGTATGAAAAATAGATAGTAGCCGATTCTCAGGCTTACTGAATATGCATAAAAAATTTCATGAGAATCGGTCAAGCCGTTTCGGAGGAGTATGGCAACGAAAACTGTGACACGAGAATTTTATATATTAGATAGATTAATTACTGTCGCTGCCAACCGTAATCGAACCTTCTGTCAAAAGCCTTACGGGTCATCATAAAAACTTGGTAAAACATTGATTTAAATAAATAGTTCAATGTAAACAAACGGGGAAATCACTTCAATTAAATAATGTTTATTCAGGGCAGGTGAAATGTTTGGATTAAAATTATATTAACGAAATGCTTGCTGATTTGGGTCTTCGCACATTTAACCCGAATTCGGATTATGAGGTATGTTTTATAGATATACGAACGTTTTTGCGTAATCGCGATTAATTGTAGCGGACCGTGGGCGGCCGTCTGGTATTTCTAACGTCAGTGAGCGATCGTGACCACTTACCGTCAGGAGTGTCGAGTTTTTTTTTATTGCTTAGATTGGTGGGCGAGCTCACAGCTCACCTGATGTTAAGTTACTGGAGCCCATAGACATCTACAACGTAACTGCACCACCCACTTTGAGATGTAAGTTCTAAGGTCTCAGTATNGTGGTAAATGAGTGAAAGAGGTATGTAGTGCTGTGAACGATGAGGGAATATATAATAAAATAACAAAACCTCATTCAACCACATAATACCTCATTATAACAAAAAAAAATGTCCAAATAAAAAAAATATGTTAGGGGTGGACAACCCTAATCACTTAGGGGTATGAAAAATAGATAGTAGCCGATTCTCAGGCTTACTGAATATGCATAAAAAATTTCATGAGAATCGGTCAAGCCGTTTCGGAGGAGTATGGCAACGAAAACTGTGACACGAGAATTTTATATATTAGATAGATTAATTACTGTCGCTGCCAACCGTAATCGAACCTTCTGTCAAAAGCCTTACGGGTCATCATAAAAACTTGGTAAAACATTGATTTAAATAAATAGTTCAATGTAAACAAACGGGGAAATCACTTCAATTAAATAATGTTTATTCAGGGCAGGTGAAATGTTTGGATTAAAATTATATTAACGAAATGCTTGCTGATTTGGGTCTTCGCACATTTAACCCGAATTCGGATTATGAGGTATGTTTTATAGATATACGAACGTTTTTGCGTAATCGCGATTAATTGTAGCGGACCGTGGGCGGCCGTCTGGTATTTCTAACGTCAGTGAGCGATCGTGACCACTTACCGTCAGGAGTGTCGAGTTTTTTTTTATTGCTTAGATTGGTGGGCGAGCTCACAGCTCACCTGATGTTAAGTTACTGGAGCCCATAGACATCTACAACGTAACTGCACCACCCACTTTGAGATGTAAGTTCTAAGGTCTCAGTATAGTTACAACGGCTGCCCCACCATTCAAACTGAAACGCATTACTGCTTCATGGCAGAAATCACCCTCAGACACAACCCACTGAGTTTCTCGCCGGATCTTCTCAGTGGGTCGCGTTTCCGATCCGGTGGTAGATTCTGCGAAGCACGGCTCTTGCTAGGGTTCGTGTTAGCAACGTCGTCAAGTTTGAGCCCCGTAAGCTCACCTACTAGTTAAGGTTTCGCTGAAATAGCCTCTCAAGGCTATCAGCTTAAGTAGGAAAAAAAGGAAAATAGGCAGGGTTTTCCCGTGCGGATTCAGAAGAGGTCCTACCACCAGTGCTTGTTTGACAAAAGCAAAAATTACTGACTGCCGAGGGTCACATGCCAATTGGCGTTAAGTGTACATCGCGGATTCTACTGCTTACCTTGTGATGCGATATCAAAATCTCAATTCATGGGACAAGAAACGCTCTTCCAATCGTATAGTGTGGCGTTGGATTAACTCATTAATCAAATAATCCATGCGATGTTATACCTAATGCTAAAATTTACACTTATGTATGCATGTGTATTTGAGTTTGTTTTTAACATCAATACACCTACTGTTATTTACTCTGCACTACCTATGGTTCACTGATAGAAAATGTCCTAGGCATTAAGTCCGCTAATGTAAATAATATATGTGTAATAAATAAATAAAATAAAATTAAAAAAACATTCTTTTTGTTATGTGTTCTTTCTGTCTACATGTTTATATAACAGAGTTTTTTTAATGTAATATTTACACGACGATCGATCAAAATACAGTAATTTTATTACTTCAGCCTAAAATGTCCTGACTAGGATAACGAAATAAACGTTTCAAGTTATATTTGAGTTGCTTTGTGAAATATTTTTTTAAATTGCAATAATACATAAATATTTTTTGAAGTTATACTTCCTTAGGCGCGTTATGAAAAAATGATGAGAGTGAAATATTACGATGCGCGCGCACCGTGACACAAAATTAACAGAATGAAGTTGCCCACTAAATCGCTCACTATAATACGACCGACGTAACTTGGCGAGTCTGAATATAGCCGCAGGTGAACTTTCCGAACCGTACCGAGAATTACTGAATTTATACGATGTCAAACAAAGGGATGTCCAATATGCGTGTTTGAGGATGTTGTTTAACCGTTTTTTTTTCAAATTGATTAAAATTTAAATAAAAAAAGAAGAAATAAAATTAACAAAAATAAAGTATAACTTCTTACGCGCGTACATAAGTACACGCACCCTTTTTTCTGAAACCACTGTGAATGTAAACAGTTGTTTAGTATATAATATCAATAGTAAAATATATGACGGATTGAGCTCCTCCCGATCACCACATAGATCCTCGTGGTCGCTCACTTGGTAGGTTTAACTCGTGATAAGCACACAATTAAATAATTGCAGATTAGAAACGCGGCTATCTCAGGGATGTGTGCGATCGCAATGATGCCTCCAAAAAGAATGACTCAAATAACTATCTAGCCGAGCCTTTCCCAAAGTAGGCGATAAGTCCCCTTTGTGGGCGCTGCAGACTTAAAGGGGGCGGTAAGAGACCAAAAAAAAAGGGGGCGTTGTGCAGAAGTTTGGGAGGTGTTTTGTAATTTCATGTAGGAGAGGAATCTTAGACACCGACTGAGCTCTCGCTATAGTCGTTTTTGAGTAGATGAAAAAATGGAGGCGCTAAAAAATAATTTATTCTCAAAGTGGGCAGTAGACAAAATAAGTTTGGGAGCCCCTGATCTAGCCCTTCTAATGTTATAGACTAACTTGTCAAATATCACACGTCATCTACAGACCAATACTTGCCACACGTCAATGAATGTCACATGAACGAATCATTAACCAGTCTACCAATAATAAATAGATTTCCAGGGATGCTCTGACCTTTCATTACATTTAATACTATTATTAAAATTTTTTTTCTTTTTTTTTATTGCCCTTGTAGGCAGACGAGCATACGGCCCACCTGATGGTGAGTGGTTACCGTCGCCCATGGACTTCAGCAATGCCAGGGGCAGAGCCAAGCCGCTGCCTACCGAAATTAATTTATAAAAACATAAATAAATAAATAAAAATACGTAAGCAATTTCAAAACTAAGCCCGTCACAATCAAACCCCACTGTCAATTTGAATTCCATAGCTCGTTTAATTTTGGTACGAACTAATCTAAATTCATTAGAGCAACGCCGTGTTGTCTAAATATTTGAATAATTTGATTCGCTTTGTTGAATAACTGTGAATTAAAGGGACCGAGAAACATGATTAGAAAGGACAGTAGACGAGGGTCCGGTCGACTCTTCGTACTCCGATACTGACGGGCTATTACTATTCACATTTACTGCTTAAAAACTTTGAATGCTTTTTTAACACGCTTTTATTAGCTTGTCACTAACTAATTCAATTTATATTTCATTGACTTTTTGGCGGGAACGCGAGGAATGAAGTTGTGTGATTTGTTTTATTTTGTCTATTTAGTGTTTCTTGAGGTTTTAATGTGTAATAACACTGGTTCATTAACTGTTTTATATGAAACAACTGAAAGTGCACAAATGCGGGAAAATGAAACAAAACCGCTGGACGTAACTTCTCGGGATCCTACAAAAAGTCCACTGAAAAAATCTCAGTAAATGACCACCGTTTTACTGAGATTATATTTCAACCCATATCATCTCATTTCATTTCATTTAATATCATCCCAGTTGATTAATGTCTCAAATTAATCATCTTCATTTCATTTCACTCCATATTATCATTTTTCATAAAAATAAGAATATAAATTAAAATAAGACATGACTAAAGGTCTTATTTACCAGGTCATAAAATTCCTTAAAATAAATAATGTTTCATTGACTTTAAGTTTGATTCGCTTGAGAATTTACACACGTGTCAAGAACCAATAGTACTGTAGTATTATTTTGCTTTGGTCTAAATATCGGCAATCAAAACAGTAGCGTACCAAATCCCAAAAAAAAGGTCAGTTTCCTGACTCAGCGCGTGCTATATTTAGTTTTTAAATCAGTTTTAATTTCGCTCTAGTCAAAGTTTTACTTCTGCTTTTCTGTTCGGCCTGTTACAAGGTATGACAGAAATACAATACAGTTGAGATTTATCTTCAGGTCTCAAAGCGTTCGAATTGTTTTTTTTTTCTTATCGCCGGTAATCTCGTGGAGCTATTCCAACTTTTCCTTTTCCACTGGTAGGTGAGATCACAGGGCTCAATCCGAGGTACTGTCTAACATCTGCCCCAGCAAGGGCAGTGTTTGCTGAATCTACCACCGGATCAGAATCGCGACGTTGTGTCTGTGAGTCAGCTTGTGATAACTACGCACTCTGTCTATGGGTTCCTGTAACCACTTAACACCAGGTGGGCTGTGAGCTCGTTTACCCATCTAAGCAATAAAAAAAAAGCACATAGCCCACTGAGTCTTTTGCTGGATCTTCTCAGTGGGTCGCGTTTTCGATCCGGCGGTAGATTCTGCGAAGCACTGCTCTTGCTAGGGCAGTGTCAGCAACACTCCGGTTTCAGCCCCGCGAGCTCACCTACAGGTCAAGAAAAAGCTGAAATAGGCTCTCAAGTCGGGAAGAAAAAAAACACAATTTAGACGGACAGTCAACCGAATTTCACACGCTCGGTGGAAGGTCTTCCCTTTGCTAGTACCTCCCAAACCCTGGCTTAGATTCCTTAGCTATGCAACTGGGTCACGATCGCCATTATATCTCCAGTGCGTCCGTTAAACCCGACGGTTTCATCGATAACATTTCATACAAAAGTTCAAGAACTATTTTAGAGCTACTCCGCACGTTTATCACGTGCATAACTTCCGGCTGAGAGGACGCACATTCTCAGGAACCACTCAATTCATAGTTCAACGAACACGGTAAGTGTCGTCGGGTTAAGAATATTTTCATTTTGTACTTTGAATTTATTTCGCATATTCGTTGAGGAGGCGTTGAAATTTTAGCTTTCTCGAAGACATTCGGTTAAAGTTTGTTTTGTATTGAAAAATGAAGGGAAGAAATCTTCCAAATGTTGTTGTTCTAAATTACTCTTGATAATATCGTTAGCGCGATTCAGGTTTTTGTCTGATTATCATTATGATATTGAAGTCATAGTGGTCTAAAGGATAAGACATCCAAGGCATTCGTATCTAGCAATGCGCCAGTGTTCGAATCCTGCAGACGGGTACCAGTTTTTCTAATGATATACGTACTTGACAAATGTTCACGATTGAGTTCCACGGTGAAGGAATAACATGGTGTAATAAAAATGAAACCCGCAAAATTATAATTTGCGTAATTACTGGTGGTAGGACCTCTTGTGACTCCGCACAGGTAGGTACAACCACCCCGCCTTTTTCTGCCGTAAAGCAGTAATGCGTTTCGGTTTGAAGGGTGGGGCAGCCGTTGTAACTATACTGAGACCTTAGAACGTATCTCAAGGTGGGTGGCGCATTTACGTTATAGATGTCTATGGGCTCCAGTAATCACTTAACCACTCCACTCATCTAAGCAATAAATAAAAATGCCAAATTCGTTTTTCAGATACGAATTGTTTCGAAGTTTCGATATACGTTCTCTAAGTATAAAGATTCTATACACAAACATTTTACTAATACCAAGCGTATGGAGAGTTTTAAAAATTGCATTTGGCTCCATACCTACTTTGTGTAATGCGATCACAGCGATTCGATTCTCTTTATCACCCCACTCCATTTTAATATTGCAAAATATTGTACAATGTATTGGTGCCAAAATGAGAAAACTCAATGAGCAATCATATAAAAATGACAGATTTCAAATTCAAAGGTAATATTTTGTTTATTTTTAATTGTAACAGTATTTATGGCCAGACTAAGTAAACACCTTTATGTTTAGAATTGCCGGCTCTAATATCTGGCCTTGTTTGTGGGAAACAGCGACATACTTCCTGCGTAAAGATCAAAGAAATATAAACAGGCTATTTTTCTAATATAAAATACGACGATTTTAAGAATATCATTCATTCTATATGCGAATTCTAGAACTTTCTATCGTCCGCAGTCATAGAATTCATGTTAAGCTACTTTGGAATACATACTCTGCAGATAGCGGTCTCCACTTATAAGGTATTACTCGGTTATCTATTTATACATATAAATAAAATTGGAGTGTCTGTTTGTAATATTGAAATAGGCAGCGGCTTGGCTCTACCCCTGGCATTGCTGACGTCCATGAGCGACGGTGACCACTTACCATCAGATGGGCCGTATGCTCGTCTGCCTACAAAGGCAATAAAAAAAGGCCTCTTTTTACTACACGCTTAAGAATATATATACGGTACATACACCAAAATAACATTTTTTTAAATATTTGTCTGTCTGTCTGTTTGTTCCGGCTAATTTCTGGAACGGCTGGATCGATTTTGACGGGACTTTCACTGATAGGTAGATGATGATATATGAGTAACTTGAGCTACTTTTTTTAGACTAGCTTTGCCCCGCGGCTTCACCCGCGGTACGACAATAACCGCGGGTAACATCGTGGGACTCAACTATCAATAATAAAATTTAATGTTTCCGAAGCGAAGCGAGGCTGTGTCGCTATAAGAAAATAAAATTCGATCGAAATATTTCAGTAATTCGTTCGGAATATCTGAGAGAAAAGAAACTAAGCCTACATTATTATCTATGTCTGATTTTTCTTATAAAATGAGAGTACGGTGTTCCCTAATACTCATATTTCTGTATGTAATAATCCTGTTTTTCAATTCCCTCATCGCAGAATACCTAAAGATATCAAAACGTTCACGAAAATTAAGCTTTGCTCATGAAATATTCGAAAAGAAGACGAAATAATGCAGCGCATAGCTAAGGAACAATAAGTTACTTGCGGCAGGAGCAGGGTTGTCGTGAAATTGTTTTTTTATTTACATTATACATTGAACGGCCGTCTGGTGTAGTGGTAAGTGACATGGTCACTACACAAGGGGGTCGCGGGTTCGAATCCCGCCAAGGGAAGATATTTGTATGATAAATATAAATGTCTTTTCCAGGGTTATGGATGTATATTAAATATATGTATGTGTATAATAAAAATCTTACATTTATATCCGTTATCTGGTACCTGTAACACAAGTTCTTTACGAACTTATCACGGGACCAGTTAACGTGGCGTGATTGTTAGTAAATATTATAATACTTTAGGTGAATATCGAACTCACAGCCCAAAGAGGTCGCAAAGTTAATCCCGTCAATTTAGGCTTGATATCTATGTCTCAGTTGTATTTTTATAGCATGACCGCGTCGAAGTACTTATATGTAGAGTCCATTGAGTTTTTCACCGGATCTTCTCAGTGGGTCGCGATTCCGATCCGGTGGTAGACTCAGCGAAGCGCTGCCCTTGCTACGACTAGTGTTAACAAATTTGCTACAATAAGCCCCGTGAGTTTGCCTACACGTTCGGCAAAGTACTAGGTTACTAGCATAGGTAGGCATAGATAAATAAATAGATAAATAATAATAATAATAAATATTTACTAACAATCACGCCACGTTAACTGGTCCCGTGATAAGTTCGTAAAGAACTTGTGTTACAAGTACCAGATAACGGAAATAAATATAAGATTTTTATTATATACAAACATATATTTAATATACCTATACATCCATAACCCTGGAAAATACATTTATATTTATCATACAAATATCTTTCCCTTGGCGGGATTCGAACCCGCGACCCCCGTATGTAGTGACCATGTCACTTACCACTACACCAGACGGCCGTTAGAACCATAGGCCATAGAACACAGTGGACAAACGTCACATGTGGTCGCGATCCTCAGCAGTGAGGGAACGATATAGAAGAAGATAGCTTACAACGCCGGTATATCTACAACTCGACCAAGCTAAGTTTGCACCGCGCTGGCATGCGGCGCTCCGCCCGCTTCCCCGCTCACCTTCCCGCGATCGCCCTGTCGCGTCAGTACGGTTGGCATCTTTGTCGCCGACACGCGTCATACGAGTTTTCTCTCCTTATTCGTTGAATTTAAATTTTTTTAACTGTTCTTGTTAGGTTTTTTGTTGAAGTTTAGGTATATTATTGGACTATTTTTGATAAGTTTTTGTTGAACTGTTGTTATTGAACGCTTAACGTTCATCTTTTTTTACTTCCAGAGGGTTGTTGTGGGCAGCAAAATGAAAGGAAAGGCGATACACAGTGAAGGGAGAAACATAATCCTGAAAAAGAAACATAATGGAAAATTATTACTGAGCAATTGAGATACAAATTTAAAAAGTGCAAGAACGCCCGGGTTGTCTTAATACTTTCGTATTTTACCGATATTGCTATATTCTAATGTACCTATGTATAATATATTGGTAAAAACAATAAATGCAAAGTAAAATCTAACAAACATTTGTTTACATTTTTAAAGTCATAGCGAATCCTTTTTTCAGACCATACCTAAGCGGCAGTGTGACGTAATCGAAGCGAGGTGCAAACTTAGCTTGGTTGAGTTGTACCACAACGCAAATTATTTAGTGTGGACTGTTTATATCGGTATTCCAAAAAAGATGTCCGCTATATTTTGATTTGGCAACCCTATCCAAGTATTGCCAGGGGAGCATTAAGGCATTCATGTACTATGATATTTTTATGACATACAGGGCCGGCGACCCGCCGCGTAAGGACGGATACCTTGAGCATTTGCATATTAGGATACCGCTCTGATCTTAAAACAGACTCATAAAACGTTCAAGAAAAAAAAAAAAAAACCAAAATACCAAAATTTTTTTTAAGATAATTGTTTTTCTTGAATTTCACTCTGAGATAAATTGAGACATCATCTCCAAGCTGGGCAGTATTGAATGTGTTTCATGAGGTTGCACTTATTTTACATTGTTTTTAAATTCAGTAAGGTCTGGATGTATGATGGTTTAAGGTTATCTTTCTATGCTTCTATAGTTCTATTCTATAGTTTTTTTGTTTATTTTATCATTTATCATTTATCATATATCATTTATGTATTTCACTTTGCTATTTCACAAGTTTAAGTTTATTCCTTTTATATTTATTCTTCGTGAAAATGATGTCTGTTAAATCAACAAAAAATACACACAGATTTATCGAAAAAAATAGCCTTTGTGAAGCACTGCCTCAATAACATGACGTAGATGTATTTTGGTATCGAATTCCGCATGTTGTTCTGATCACAATGAAAAGTCTTTAGTTCAAAGTTCGGTAGATGAAAAGCAAAAAAATTTAAAATGTACTATTTGTTAACTAGGATTTAATTTTTTAATCATCAAGCTAAAGTTGCTCATCAACGATATTATAGTCTGTTTAAAATTTAGAGCTGATTCTAGATTCGAACTTTTTATATATTTGTTCTAGATGTGTCTGATTAACCGAAGAGTGATTCTTAATTGACTATTCAGAAGTCAGACTTATTTCTTTTTATACGGAACCAAATTTCTCCGTAAGCGTGTATCATCATAATTTATACATGAAGTCAGGAAGCTAGCGGAAGAACGTGCGTCGCGACCCATATTCTGTTCATTGTCAAATACCATAAGAGGAACGCATTCTTTTATGTATAAATGTTTTTTTACTAAACCCGAGAAGATGGGAAGATGTAGTGCTGAAGGAGAAGAGAAACCGACGAGGATGTCGAGGATAGAGCGAAATGGAGTAGAAAAATAAGGAACGCTGACTCCACCACCAAGTGGGATGAATATGTAGGAAGAGAGAGAGAGAGAGAGTTTTGGAACAAAGCTCCTTATGGGACGATGCGAAGGGTTACCCTAACCGGGAAAAAACGTCCGTAACGTAAAATTTTTATTAGTAATGCACACAGTGTACGACTTAACTTTGTAATAACGTACATTCATTGACCACGATCTCAGAGCGTTCGTTTGCGCAATACACTAACTCTTATGCAAACAACCGTGAATGAAGTGTACCACAATAAGTTCGCACGTTACCGAATGACCGTGGGTTGTTGCGAAACCTACAGTTTTATTTTCTTTATACCTCGAATAGAACTTAAAATTAATATTTTTATAATAAAGAACTTCGTTCCTATCCGGTGTCCCACGACACCACACATCTTTTTTATTACACCAACCTGGAACCACCCAAAAATACTTCATAAAGATTTCCGAAGCTTGAAGCATGGGTTGCACAGAAAGGTTTGCACGATCGGAAGATTTAGAGAGAACTGTTATTTTAAACTAATTGTCTTTCGACGTTAAGTCTCGGGCGACAATATTAGCACAAGGTTTTTTTTATTTTTATTTTCTTACCTAATCTAGTAACTTCGAGGGGTTATTCTAGATTCTCCGAGCTAGTAGGTGAGCTTACGGGGCTCAAGCATTGACATTGTTGCTAACACTAACCCTAGCAAGAGCAGTGCTTCGCTGAATCTACGACCGGATCGGAAACGCGACCCACTAAGAAGTTCCGGCCAGAAACTCAGTGGGCTGTGTCTATGGGTTAATTTACTCGCCGAGCCCTTCGTCGCAAGCGACGAGTTCGACGAGAACGATGACCGGTGCTTGGGGTACCTAAAAGCACCGTTAGTGGATCGAGAGGATCCGGAATGACGTGTTTGATTTTGATTACACGATCCTTCATCGTCGAGGTCATTCGTGAACATTGTTACTGCTACGATAGACAATAATAAATATGAAATAATAAATCAAACGAGGCTTGTGGAGAGTATTAAGCAGTAGGCAGCGGCTTGGCTCTGCTCCTGGCATTGCTGAAGTCCATGGGAGACGGTAACCACTTACCATCAGGTGGGCCGTACGCTCGTCTGCCTACAAAGGCAATAAAGAAAAAAAGAAGAAGAATGTGTTATTGTTTTATTGAAATGAAACATTTTACAAAGACTGCGGACGCTAGGTCTTTTCGTCATGTATTAAACAATTGTGTAATTGACTGGTCATTATTGCGCATATTCAGACCGAAACCCCTCCTCCTGGATCTATTTAGATTATAATTGTGAAGACGTATAAAAGTGTTTAAAGAAAATTTTGTAAAATGCCTGCGGGATTCGAACATCGGCACGGTCGCATCATTCGACACGAACGCACATCGCGTCTTATATGTGAACTACAAATTGAGCACAACCTTAGAATTCACTTCTATACATTTGTCTGTACACGATAAAAATGTAAGTTTATTGGTGTGTAACAAACAAAAACATCATAGCGAAATATATTAAATGCACGTTTGGGTTGTTCGCATAGAAAAATCGAGAATTCTGAATGTTTTCTTTCGGTAATACCGTTCTGTGTATTTCATACAAGAAGCATTCACATATTTGTTCCGTTTCGTTGAGTAATTAAAAGTTAAAACTGTCGTTGTTTCAATAAGCTTCAGATTTCGGCTGATATACATACCATATATACTTATATAGAGATCGCTCTTAGCGATAAGACCGCCAATTGTACTTTTTTGTGTTTAATGTATCACACTGTTTATTTGTTTTTTGGTGTACAACAAAGAATACTCTCTCTCTCTTTCTCTCTCTCTATCATTGCTTAGATGCGGGACGAGTTCAGCATCTGCTTGATACCTGGTGTTAAGTGGTTATTGAAGCCCATAGACATTAAAAAACGTAAATGCTGGCACCCACCTTGAGAATTGACTTCTAAGTCTCAATTTTTTACAGTACAACAGCTGTCCCAACCTTCAATACGAAACGCATTATTGCTTCACGGCAGAAATAGATAAGGTGGTACTTATCTGTGTGGGCTCACAAGACGCCTTACCACCGTTAATTGGGGACAGCGGGATGGATCTAATATGCTCTGCGTCACTCTTATTATCCTGCCAGGTTAGGAGTTCAAAAAACGTCCCCCGGAATCGACATTAGCATTCGACGACAATAAAAAAAAATCTCGATAAATGTAAAATTTACTGAAAATTTCGGATTTTGTCTTATTTCTGGTAACATTAGCTGTAATTGTAGTGTAATGTAGTAGCTCTTGGGTAGTGCAACATACTGCAGACTAGAGGATATTACGAACAGAAGCATACTTCACAGAGAAATGTTTTTGTTAAATGTTTACGACTTTTGAATTTTAATATGAGAATTTGTTTATTTAACTCTGGGGTGCATATTGTGTACTGTTGGCGATAGGTCAATTTTAATTGCAAAGCTTTTGAAGTTAAGCTTCTTTAGGCGCATTCAGAGTAAAATTTAACTCCCGACATATTCGTTACGGCTACAGAGAAAAGATACAATTTAGAAAGTGCGTGAGTGAGAAAATAGACAGAGCGTCGCGCGAAGCACTCGATCGTGGAGAGAGGGAGAAAGCGAGCTAGGTCGTTTTTCTTATACACATTGTGTTTACGGGCGTCGGCCACTAGATGGATTGTTATTAGTATCTCATTGCTCCTGTAGATGACAGTAACATGTTAACAATTTAATATTTTATTTTTAAAGAAGGATTACAAGAGAAATTTGATTTAAGGATGAAAAATGACGAAAACCACAATACTACACAACCCAGAAGAAGTTTCACCTCTTTCAAGTGCACCAAGGCAGAAAAAGAAATTATGTATTTAGCGTCAACTGCTCACGGTTTCGCGTTTTTTTTTTAATTGTTTTCTCTTTTCTTTTTTTAAATTTCTGTACGTGACATATACTGCGGTAATGACTCTCTTCAGTTGGACATGCGGCTACCGTGCAACTTAGCGAGATATTTCAAAATCTAAACTCCAATATCGAACGCAGTCTATCAAGCAGCTACTCATCGACCATAAATATTTCCTAACTAAGTCATCGTGGCCTAAAGAACACTACACCAGGTGTACTTGTACAGACACATACCTGCGTTCAAATCTCGTAGGCAGGTACCAAGTTTTCTCAATACGATCCTAGCACAAATCAGCGTTTCATAATACGTACCTAGCATGAATCAGTTAATGTAATAATTCGAGCCTTCTAGTGTGAATGTGAATATAATAGCAGAAATTCGGTGATCTCGTCCCATCTACCTGACGTGTCTAAGGCATAGGAACCAATTGACTTGCCACTTGACTTATATCAATTTACCAAACTGGAAGCTCCAGGCTTATAGTAAAGAAATAGATTTCACTTTTTCCCAGTCAAAAAACGACCTTATGTCTCAAGGCGGTTGTATTCTTATTGTGTTGTTATACAAAATATTCTTCTTGACCTAATTCCACATTACGTGGAATCGGCGCATCATGTCCTTTTATCATGCTGCATAGATAGGGATTTGGCATAAATTTTACAACTTTACGATTTTACAATTTATTTCCAATCCAACGTTTTACAAAAGTCGGGAGGGACTTTTTTGTGTCTTATTTTGCAGTTCCTTTTACTTCATTCTTTTTTGGATTCTGTAATTTTAATTTTTTTTTTATTAAAAATTTTCAAAATTTTATTGTCATACAAAATGTTGGAGACGATGAAAAAGATTGAAAACGATGCGTGACTAATTATTGTCGCTTCATAGCTGTACAGCTAAATCTTAATGTTAATCGAAAAACAGAGAGAGAGAGAGAGAGAGAATACACTTTATTGCACACCAACACAATTTACATTAAAAAAAACAGTTAAAAAGCACATATGTACAATAGGCGGTCTTATCGCTAAAAGCGATCTCTTCCAGACAACCGTTTAATTTACAGAAATTCTGTAAAATATAAAAATATAGCAGAAACACAGAACTATCAGAATACAAAATCAATTAATTTTCGTGGCACGTCGTTATAAAATCAAGTCGAGTTGAAGAACTCGCAGTCGAAGTTCGGGGACCAATTGAAAAGGTGCCGTACTAATTATATTGAAAGTTGGCGACGTTTTTATTCCTCCCTGTTCCAGGGTCGTACTCAGGACGGAGCCCTGTGACCGCGACCGATCGCGAATCCGTTTGTCTGCTGCATTTTTTTAGTGATGTAGAATAGGTATCGCAGCGCATAAAATAAAACTTCCACTATTCCAAAATCTCCTGTTATAATAATAATTAATAATTAACACTTTTATTACGTTTTGCTCATTTTTCAACCGTCCTCGCCATCTTCCTTTTCTCTGTTATTCTGTCTGTCATTCTCTTCTCTCTTTCTTTCCGTTTTCTCTCACTCACATCTTAACGCTCCGTTTCACATCTCTTTTCATACGTTCCGTTCATACCAATTCTACAGTGATAATAATCCTTAGCCGCGTTGAGCACTTTTTGGTAGGGGAAAATCGGTTATGGGCTCGCGTCACCGACATGCTAATATTACTTATACACGTATAACACATGGCATATACTATATGCTGTGCGTGTTAGACGCTTTGTTAAGCCTTGTTACTGGAGCCCATAGACAACTACAAAGTAAATGCGCCACCCACCTTGAGATATAAGTTCTAAGGTCTCAGTATAATTACAACGGCTGCCCCACCCTTCAAACAGAAACGCATTACTGCTTCACGGCAGTAATAGGCACGGTGGTGGCACCTACCCGTGCGGACTCACAAGAGGTCCTACCACCACGTGCTGTGTGTCTGAATACTACGTACTTTTTCAAGGGGTCACTTTTCCCTACAAGTGACCCCTGGGTGGTGCAAAACGGGAGCCGAATACATAATCGGTGGTAGGACTTGTCCGACTGGCTGGCGACCACCCCCCAACTAGAGTCCGCCGCCAAATAGCCTAGCTGTGNAAACCGAAACGCATTACTGCTTCACGGCAGAAATAGGCGGGGCGGTGGTACCTACCCGTGCGGACTCACAAGAGGTCCTACCACCAGTAATTACGCAAATTATAATTTTGCGGGTTTGATTTTTATTGCACGGTGTTATTCCTTCACCGTGGAAGTCAATCGTGAACATTTGTTGAGTACGTATTTCATTAGAAAAATTGTGTGCCTGAATACTACGTACTTGATTATTACACTCAATATTTTATCCGACGGATGATTCGTATCTTCAAGTCGTAATAAGAAGCTTTTAAATTAATAGTATTAGTTTATCGGTTTAAATCATAGAAATTGTATTAGAGGAACAAACATGGTAAATATAACTCCAATAATAGTTGCAGATTAAAGCTTTGATACTGCAATCAACACGTTCAAAGGATATATCTTTTTCCACAACACTCCTTCACAGACTCGTCTTTTTTAAGCACAATTCCTATACTCCTGTAGGACTGTGTAAAATTTTTCTTAAAGAAAATAAGTATTGCCTTGTTTTTTGTGTTTATCATAAATAAATAAAATGATACGCAAATAAATGTGGGATGCAGGCTTCAGACAATTAATAAAAGTTTCGCGGTTACTTCCACGTTTTATTTCAATACTATTAATTAAAATTATAATCGTTTCGTCGTGCTCGTGCTTCGTGCTTCGTTCGTCGTCGTTCATCTCACACGTCATCCCCTTCCATTCTCGATATACCGCTGCCTTTACAAACATCAACTTGCATCCATCATATCATGCGTTCAAGAAAACATCATTCCCACATAAATATTTAACACATAATATTATGTACATTTTGTGTTCACCAACAAAGTGATCTATTTCTATTGCAAATCTAAATCTGAATTTAGGTGAATATAGACGTTGCAATTCTAGATTATGTGTTTCTAAAAAGCATTTTTACAACTCAGTTTTAGTTTTTTGCCATTCATTTTGTATGCTTTGTATTTTAACGTATTCTAAGCAATCAAAAAACTTTTACTATCGTAATTAATATCTATATATATAAAAATGAATTGCTGTTCGTTAGTCTCGCTAAAACTCGAGAACGCCTGGACCGATTTGGCTAATTTTGGTCTCGAATTATTTGTGGAAGTCCAGAGAAGGTTTAAAAGGTAAATAAATATGAAAATATGTACTCGAAATTAAATAAAAATAACAATTTTGTTTTTCCTTTGATGTGTCCCCCGTCGGACGGATTCCTTTTGTTTTTTTTTTTTGGTTCGTTTTAAGTTTATTTTATATAAAAGTTTAGGTCTTTTGAGGCACCACGAAGTCTGCCGGGTTATCTAGTTTATTATAAATATTACACTGTTTCGGAGCAGGTACGTCCCTGTTTTCGGAATACAGCGCCGCGGTGGCGTCGCTTTGGAATACAGAACAGTTTTTGCGGTTTCCGACTACTACCTTTTTTCTCAGTATTCAATACTTCGACATTTTATGTTTATTGGAAACGAAAGATCCGTATAGTGAATTCTTAGAATGCATCGAATCAGTTAAACAACTTACAATTGATTATTGTTTTTCTTTCCATAATAGGAAGTGGATTATCCTGTTTGCTTTAGACGAATACCGTGAGCCGGTTATACGCAGGGACGTCTTAAACTAGGCTGGGGGGGCCTTGGGCACACAAGAATTTGAGGCCCTTTTGGAAAGTAAAAAAAAGCGAATTATAATAAATTTTTTTTATTGAGTATGACCATTTATCATAGGTAATCAAATACAGTATGATATAATAATATTAATTATATTAGAATGCTGCTGGTTTGTTGGTTACGATTACGATAATGGTTTCTTTCGAGATTTCTGTTGAGCAAAATATTCCATTATATCTTTAAAGTCAATTTTTTTAAGGATATCACTTTCTATGCCCATAATTGACAAATTACTCAGCTGTTCTTGTAACATTGTTGTTCGCAATTCATTTTTTATTCTCTTAAGCTGCGAAAATGACCGCTCTCGACTACAATTGGTAACCAAATTGTCGGTTCTTCGGGGCCCCCTGAGAATGGGGGCCCTGGGCACGGGCTCCGTGTGCCCTTATGGTAAAGACGGTATTGGTTATACGGTCTGTATTTGAAACATTCTAGGAGCCGAAGAGGCCATTACCTTTTTGTTTTTTTGCGATAAGGCGATACCCGCGCCAGTGGTGGAGCATTCTATCCATGTCTGCATATTCTGCCTCCAAAAAGCTGTTTGCTAGGACTCTTTTCAGAATTCGTTTTTTTTTATTTTCTTACTTAAGCTGCCGCTTATATAGCTAACCTAACAAGTAGGTGAGCTCACGAGGGTCAAACCTGACGACTATATTTATGTCGTATTTACTTAGTACTGTTACGCGCTGGGGTTCGGGATAAATAAAATTCCACCGAAGTATAAATTAGAAACTGTATTCAACACTTGGAACACTTAGCACTTAACAAACACTTTAAAATTCTGAATTCACTTCTTCTGCTTCGCTTCAGGTGATCCGTTCGATGTTTCGCTTCGAGTAGTTCCGATTACTGACTGACTGCGTGCCATCTCTGCAACGCTTTTATAGTCGAGATGAAATCCCTAGAATCGTCGAGAATATTCCACAAAAGTTAAGGATGATGTGTGTTGTACTTCTCGAGCGTTCTATGTGCTACTAGATTCTTCGATATTCGTTCGACTATTCGGCGATAGATGGCGTTACTCTTACCGTCGTAGTAGTACATTAAATCAATTAATATTGTTAAGATTTATACGCATTCATAATAATATTCTCCCTTAAACCATATCCAGTCAATTAAAACGCACACAGCATTGGCAACACTGTTGGGTAACTATTTCAATGACTTATTAAAACTAAATTACAAGATATTCATTTTTTCTAGGGCCACATTCAATAAACTTTTCATGCACCGCAGATGCCATAGCTATAGCTTGTGACATTTACAGGGTTTGATAACCATTTAACGTCAGGTGAGGCGTGTGTCCATTAATCGGCTTGTGGGCTGGATATACTCAAAGATCGTACAACGCTCTTCGTGTTCAATATAATAACGCGTTTAGGGTGCTTGTGGTGCTACCCCGTTTTTGTAGCGTATCAGGGATGTTTGCAGACGCGCACATAGATTGTTTTTACGCTACCATGCGTAAGAGGTGTGCATCTCTGGTAAGCAGAGTGAGGGCCAGCTCCAACAGTATCCTGAGCATGATCAAAAGCAGGCTGGACTGTGTATACATGGGTCGCTGTGGTGCCATCTCCCATGGGATGTAACGACAGTAATTCATTGTGATGTAAATATAACTACTAACATAGGTGTAAGTCTTACTAACAATTTGTATGAGTCATGGTTACTTGCAATAAAAACATTATTATTATTATTATTAACCCATGTAGGCCAATAAAACAGAAAGCAATGCTCTAGTGATCACTTTGTTACAGTTGTTAATTCTTTATATTTGAAGAATAAATGATTAAACACAACTTCTCAAAAGGTGAACGAATTCACGCAAGATAAAAAGGAGTTTTCGCACTACCGTTAGGTGCGGTGCGACAGCAAAAGTTGTTACAGAAAACCGCACGAGTCTCGACACAGTTTTAAAACTGCAACAGTTACCGGAGTGTTTCACGCCTTTTAAACTTCAAGTTTGATGAAGTGAGATTAAGTTGGAGTCCCGACTTGGATACTATTAAAACCTCGGACGAATTAATGTTTTACGTTCTCCCGGGATAACTAGTTCGTACTTGATAATGGCGTTATTGTTATAAGTACTATTATTTAACGGGCTCTTAGTGCGATCTTAGTTTTAATGACTTCGGATAGCAGACTGAAGATTGCCGGTAGATTGGTACGAGTAAACATATCTATCCACCCTCTTTCTAGTTTGTTTTTGAGTGTTACCACTAGAACTACAGGAGTATATCTTGCAGTATCGAAAGTTTTAAAGTGACACTTTTATTACATCGTCTCAAACTTTTTCGTCTGTGTGGTGCATATCGCGTGACGGTCGGCCGCGGAGTAGGGATAAAGTGAAAGGCGCTTGTCAGAGCAGCCAAGGCCAATATGGCAGCGCCTATAGTTCGCAGCAGCTGACCGTGTAGTGTATAGACTATTACTCATTTGTGCCAGTGCTCCACGCTATTTTGTTTGTTTTTGTCAGTCTTTAATGTAAATGTTGTTTGTCAGAGTTAAATGTCTATAATGTGANGCGTGACGGTCGGCCGCGGAGTAGGGATAAAGTGAAAGGCGCTTGTCAGAGCAGCCAAGGCCAATATGGCAGCGCCTATAGTTCGCAGCAGCTGACCGTGTAGTGTATAGACTATTACTCATTTGTGCCAGTGCTCCACGCTATTTTGTTTGTTTTTGTCAGTCTTTAATGTAAATGTTGTTTGTCAGAGTTAAATGTCTATAATGTGAAAAAAAGTTTCACTTTTACTGTGGTTTCATAGAACCACACAATCCTTTTTTCGGAACAATCTGAGAGCCAATTGTTTTTTACTAATCCTAACAGTAGATTTGACTCACTTGGTAACCTAAAGCCTTCCTCCTTTTTTACTCACTCCTTTTTCCTTGGAAGTTCAAAACAATGTCATTATTGTTTTCAGTGAAGACTTGTTCAGGCTGTTAATATGTTACATGGTTAGCTTCCAGGGGTATAGCTTGGTACGTTTTGTCTCTGGTGTCTGCTGAGGAATTTTGCTGCGCTGTATACGGTGATTTTTGATAAGATATCTTGGAGCGCTCGTGGTCTGAACGGCAAGACGACTGGTTTATTTTTGCATAAGTAGGTAAAGTGCTTATGGCCTTAAGCATTGAGGTCACAATATCTTTAAGCTTGATGCATGATTACTTCGCTGCAAAAATTGGCAGGTCGACGGTATCTAGCCGTACTTAGGCTCTAGGCTTACAATAGGTACGATTGTACATGCTGTACTGGATAAACCCGATCTTCGTCTAGCAAACTAACCCATAGACACATCCCACTGAGGTTCTCGCCGGATTTTCTCTGTGGATCACGATTCCTATCCGGTGGTAGATTCTGTGAAGCACTGCCCTTACTTGGGATAGTATTAGCAAATTCTTTCAGGTTGAGTAAATTATAGGTGAGCTCATCTATCCGTTCGGGCGTAGCTGAAATAGCCTTGTAGGCTACCAGCGAATAGGCAAAGGGAAAAAACTGGATTCATTGTAGAGATTTACAAAATGTCAGGCACGAAATATATTCAAATTCAAGAGTGTGAAACTGCCCTTAAAGTTAGATTACTTTGTTAGTTAAGTATCATAATTTGAACTATTAGTCGAGGTCGCTCGTAATAAACCCGATGAAATATCAGTCTAGATAGTTGTAGGAAGATAAAGGGCACGAGAATTAGGTACTGGCTCCTGACAGGTTAATTACTGTTTAAGTTCAGGTACACCATCATCCCAGAGCAAAACTGAATAATGTCATTGACCTCTGAAATATTTGTGTTTTAGAATTTCGATTCTTGTGACTGTTTCATAATTATTGCCATAAATATTAACTTATTAGTTCAAGGCTGGATATTTTCTCTCCTAAGCTTATTGATACGCCAAAGTCAATGTTTATATGCCGTGTTTTTGTGTTAAAAAATTTCACTGATCGAAAGCTAATTCAATCGACAAACGTTTCAATTACTTTTTGTTCCATTTGCACTTTCAAGTCCCGAAGACAAACTCTAAATTGAATTGTACAACTGCTGACCCGCCCTTTAAATTTGATCGCATTCTCTTCTACGGCAAAAACAGTCAGGATTGTAGTACGTTTCCAAGTTGGCCCAAGATAAGCCAATTTTTAGAATGAAATACGTACTCAACAAATGTTCACGATTGACTTCCACGGTGAAGGAATAACATCGAGTAATAAAAATCAAACCCGCAAAATTATAACTTGCGTAATTACTGGTGGTAGGACCTCTTGTGATTCCGCACGGGTAGGTACCACCACCCCGCCTATTTCTGCCGTGAAGCAGTAATGCGTTTCGGTTTGTAGGGTGGGGCGGCCGTTGTAACTATACTGAGACCTTAGAACTTATATCTCAAGGTTGGTGGCGCATTTACGTTGTAGATGTCAATGGGCTCCATTAATCACTTAATTACAAGTGGGCTGTGAGCTCGTCCACCCATCTATGCAATAAAAAAAAACCGGTATTTTTTAAAATCTAGGAAAACTGTTCAATTATAACAATCCAAGTTATTTTTCATTATTATTATCATGTTTAATTCTGTGGAACACAAAAACAAAATTGAAGTTACTTCTAAACGGTCATTGTACCCAAATCGATCCAGGATCTTGTCAGCAAAAAGCTGACGGCACAGAATTACGATCGGTTCGTGTTCCGCCTTGTCATTGCACACAATGCGTAATTGCTGACATTTGGCATTAACAATAATTAGTACTGAGCTTGGGGTATGGTTTAAACGTTGGAAAGTCGACCTTCCTTACATTTTTGCGTACTATTCTATTATTTTATTACTAGTGGTGGAACCTTCTGTGAGTCCGCGCGGGTAGGTACCACCACCCTGCCTATTTCTGCCGTGAAGCAGTAATGCGTTTCGGTTTGAAGGGTGGGGCAGCCGTTGTAACTATACTTGAGACCTTAGAACTTATATCTCAAGGTGGGTGGCGCATTTACGTTGTACATGTCTATGGGCTCCAGTAACCACTTAACACCAGGTGGGCTGTGAGCTCGTGGTAAGACGGTATCAAACTGGATTTATAAAACTGGTGCGTTTTAAATGATTATTCTAGACTAAGTGTTCTAAAGTATTTCAATCCTCACAAAATGTGTTGAGAAATGATTTTTCAACAAATGAAAAACCAGATTATTTTTAAGTATGTAGTAGTAGTATTTACTGGTGGTAGGACCTCTTGATACTGGTGGTAAGACCTCTTGAGAGTCCGCGCGGGTAGGTACCACCACCCTGCCTATTTCTGCCGTGAAGCAGTAATGCGTTTCGGTTTGAAGGGTGGGGCGTCCGTTGTAACTCTATACTGAGACCTTAGAACTTATATCTCAAGGTGAATGGCGCATTTACGTTGTAGATGTCTATGGGCTCCAGTAACCACTTAACACCAGGTGGGCTGTGAGCTCGTCCACCCATCTAAGTAATAACAAAAAAGTATTTCGTTATACTATTAAGAGTGTTTAGAAGTTAAAATGTGATGTGACAGAAATTACCATGCGGTAATACGAAGATATTTCTTCTATTCTTGTCTATTAAAATCCACACAGGCTATTTAATCAAAAATAGAACCGTAAAATCAATTGATGAAAAAATAGGTTTTGAACTTTCTGTCTTGTTTGAATAAACTTGGACCAAAACCGAAGGCCCGAAGCGATAATGATCGTCTAAACACGTTCGCAGTAGAAATTCAAGAATTTAAATGACTCTACATTATAAATATCTTCAGTCAAAGCTTATTGAGATAGAGCAGACGCCTTCATTTTAAAATACTACTTATTGGAAGAGTTCATGGGATGATTGGGGCTACAGAATTCCTAATCATCAGTCACATTGCAATTTAAATATGTAATAGGTCAACTTATAAAGTCGACCTATTAAATAATCTATACTATTAATATTATATAAACCTACACTGGTTTTTACGGATGTTCCGTTATAACTACTGAACCGTGTATCCGATTGACTTGAAACATGGTATCCATATAGGAAATACATGTACTTAATGGATATTTATATGAGTGTTGGACTCCCTACACCAGTTGCCGGGGCGTTAATGATGAGAATCTTTGTGGGGGTGAGAAATAATAATGTCAATTTTAAATGCCCAGCGAAGCGAACGGGTACGGCTATACACCCCTATTTTTTAATTAGTACAAAAAATTTAACTGGGCTCTAAGTACCTTTAACTAATCATATTTGTGTAGTTAAAAAATAAAAAACACTAAGTCTGAAAACTGTCCACAAAAATACGTAATAACTGGTAAACGCTAAATAATTATAAAAAAAAATCAATCAATGACCGATAGTAGGTACGTGCGGCGGGGTTTGGGTACCTACGGGGCGCTGCTCCATTGATAAATTCCGGGAAACTCAAGTCGAAGCCCGCCACCCCTTGTCCCTCTGCGCCCGCGCCGCGCCCCGACCCAACAACGACAAAAAACAGTGCTAAATTGTTAGCGGAAGTGTGCGCATGCTTTTTTTTTCGATGCAACAGTTGTTTGCTTAAGTTTTCCCTGACGCGATGGCTTATCAGTTCAGTATGTAGCTATGCTTCGTGCGTACTTTTTGAGTGGAGAAAATGCGAGTGCAGCTGTACGTATGTACAGGGAAGACACCCATACGAAGACACGCTCGACAGCCATATGTGCGAACCGTGGTAAATGCTTACCAGCGTTTACTTGATCACGGTTCATTCCACGCACGGTCACATAGTCAAGAACGAGGAAGACCGGCGTTGTCACAAAATCTGTACGACGATGTACTAGCGTATTTTGAAGAGGATCCCCGGCGGGGTACAAATGACGCTGATCGATGGCTTAACGTCAGCCAGTCCTGTGCCTGGAAGATTATTAATAAGGCTGGATTACATCCATATCACTACAGGAAATCTCAAGAATTAACGCCCATGGACTTCTTTGTGGAGTGAAATTAAGAGAAGGCTCGAATGATTAAAACAGTGCATATTGGACGCTATTCACGAAGTGAAAAGACAGAGAAGCGTACTTCTCTCGTTAAAAACAATTTAATGAAACGAGCCCGTCTGTGTATTGACAATAGTGGTGGACATTTCGAAGGACAATTGAAATACTTGTAAGTTTAGTAAATAATACCTATGTAAATAATTATTGTAAAAAGCACCTGATTCTAACATCACAAATATGCCAAAATTTCTCTTTTCTTTTAGTACAGAATACCTTATTTTATTTTGATATTTGTTTATTGTTTTCTAATCACATACGTATTTAATTAATTGTAAAAAGGTAATTTTGCCGGTCCGAAGCCCGGATGAATATGAAGGAGAGGTTAGAAAATTAAATAAAGTAGGTAACTACATCACATGTTCTTTTGTTTCATTTTATTGTCTAAGGCTACCTACGTCACAAGTGCGACAGTACGAATGCGAATGAGTAGGATGGAATACCATCGATGAAGTTCAATGAACTAATGAATGGATTGGAAAATAATATGTCCATAATTTCAGTGAGATTTTTTACAACAAACAAATGATAATAACTTTGCTATTTAAAGGTATTATGAGATTCTTCCGTCACATATGTGATAATAATGTCTTCCCTAATATGTCCTTAAAATTTTTGTACTAGTTAAAAAATAATGGTGTATAGTCAACTTATAAAGTTGCCGTTATAAAAAAAAAGGCATGGAAAAATTAACATTGCATTAGCTTCGATGCGTCGATACCATGTGTGGATGTTTTTATTGATAGAAATTAAAAATATGTACATATAAAAAATTACCAACTACTCTTTACTAAATAGAAATTTCTTAAGTAAAGATCTAACATATTCATTTTTAGATACGTTTTTAAGTTTTTATAAATATAATAGTTTCTGTATTTAATTACTTTCCAAGGTGTTCTGTCTTTATCATGGCTCTGTTATCAAGTTTTGGTCGTTTTGTTGGTGTAGTAATGTGTTAAATGATCCCGGGTCATCAGTTCGTGTTTTTAACTCTAGTAATAATATATTTTCGGTACTAATAACATAAGAGAAAATCCTATCTTATATCGACGCATTGTTATTAAGTAACATAAGTCTCAGTCAATGTTTCACCGCTTAGTGATATAGTTATTACAACACCTTATTTATACCTGAATATGAACCAAATATATTCATATTTATACGAATAATAACAAGATAGATAGGATATTGGATAAGTTTATTTGCAATACATATTTTACTCGATAGTTTGAATATTAATCATAAGAGATATATATCTACATAATATACGCGCGCGAACTTAATTTGGAGGATCACAGATCCGTATTGAGTGCTTTTGTCAAATAATTACTGAACTTCTATTAATGCCTGCGTGATATAAGATACAGAAGAAGAAAAGCCACAAATATAAATTCACCGCAATACGAATATATATTGTGGGGATCACACACAGTGTATTTTCTCTCTGAAGTTACCTCCCATATATATTTGGTATTTATTGAGCGCAATGGCACGCCGTATTTACCTTCAAATAAGGTCTAGCGTAAATATAGTTCTATGGACAGGGTGTGGCTATCTATATCTCTAACCTTGCTCCATCCAAAAGCGATAGTTGCCATTTTCCCTACCAATTAAGGTATCTATTTAAAAATATTGGAGCACTTAAACCATTTTTATCAAATTTGTTGATTCACCTTCATAGGGTTATTTTCAATGATGGCGTTAGGTCTTTCCCGTTTGAAAATGAAAAGGTGAAACTGACCCAATCTTTTGCCTACGTAAGCCCCATGAACTTCATACTGGTTTATACCGAAATATAGTCGTAACTTAAATAATAACCAAACAATCTAAATACGTTCCCGATTAGACAAAGAAAGGGAAGTCTTATAACGAATAGCTATAGATTTAGTTGATTCAGTTCCGTCCTATTGGGTACTTTGCGCACGGTCAGATGCACTTCAGGGACGTACTCAGAGGGACGTAAATAGAATATTGTTCCGAAGCCGACCCTGGCAATTGGGTCGGAAGGAATGGCTTCTCGTTTATGAGTGTGTAGTTTGAGTATTTTGTGATGTTGTTATTGTTAGGTTGGGCCTTTTGTGTTTTTAGGTCCTTTAGATTGGCACTGCGAGTTTCAAAGTTTGGGTTTTGGCGTTTTCCACTTTTGTTTACATTTTTGTTGGTACTGTTGTGTTCTTACTATCTTCTCAGAGTTAAGTCTGTTAGAATTGTATAATTCCTAAACGCATCTTTATGGAAATACCAAACTGACAGCTGTCGCTCATCTAATATGTGTCAACGTCGTTCGTGTGCTCACCCTTTTTCTTCTTGCGTCGTCAATGAGTACGGACACAAAAAATTATATCACCGATAGAATAAAAACTATCCATGAAAATCTGCGTCTTTATTATAAGAAACCCAGACGATCACTCCAACAAAGTCTGCGTCAGAACTCTTTAGTTTTGCGTGCGATGTGCCATCACAGGCATCATCTTTAAATCATACAACTATGGACGTGTGGAAATGTCCACTACCCAGTGACAGGCTGAACCTACTGAGCTTATAGCTTGATCTTTTCAATGGGTCGCGATGCCGATCTAGTGTTAGCTGGCGAGGAGCTTCTCAGTGGGTCGCGTTTTCGATCCGGTGGTAGATTCTGCGAAGCACTGCTTTTGCTAGAGCCAGTGTTAGCAACACTCCCGGTTTGAGCCCCGTGAGCTCACCTACACGTTAAGGAGAAGCTGAAATAGCCTCTCAAGGTTATCAGCATAGGTTAAAAAAAAGCTCTGCACGTATTAGACGTCTTTTGACAGTCAGTACTGCATAGGATGTGAAACGTTGTCTTTGACGATTAGTACTGTCCCTATTGCGGTGAGTGCACGAAACTCTGTCCGTGACAGATATTACTGCCTTATGAGACCGTTATCATTCACGATTGTCATTTAATTAGTTCAGCCTTTATTTTATAGTTCATTTAAAGAACTGGGATACGATCAGTGATTATTTAATAGTAATAAATTCCTATGTGCTATACCTCGGTTACATTCCTGATGTCTGAGTCGTATCCCGAAATATGAAAGTCTTAATTTTATTGTATAGTGACTAACTCAAGGTGATTGATACTCTGTTTACTTGCCCTTGTAGGCAAACGAGCAAATGGCCCACCTGATGTTGTGTGGTTACCGTCGCTCATGGGCGTCAGCAATGGTAGAGGCAAAGCTAAGCCGTTGCCTGCCGGGTGTCTATAGACTCCTCTATCTATTTAACACTAAGTGAGCCATGAGCCTCTTAGTCTATACATGATTTAGTGTTCGCTTAGCTGTTAGTCTCAGATCACTTACATGGCTGGAGGCTTACACTCCAAAAACAGTCAAATTAAAAAGTGTCCAAATCCAGAATCAGCCAGAAACAGCCAGAAACATTTTACACCAACCAGTAATATATATTTTTATCGTATGTGTTCTAACATTGTATCAATTCAAGTAAAAGAAAGTTCGAAAGCATTTATCGTCTATTTACTGCTAAATATATAAAAAGACACAAGAGCTGCGTGAGACAGGTGGAATTGTATCGGTTTGTTTCTGTGTTAGTGTCGCGCGCCGGGGCATATCCGATAGGGTACCAATAACGCTATTTGTGGTGTACTCCCGGTAAGGTCATTAGCTTCGACACAGTATACAATAAATAAATTCTGGATTTCGACTTGTAATGAATGCAATTGAGATTTTTTTTTTATTTTTTTTATTGCTTAGATGGGTGGACGAGCTCACAGCCCACCTGGTGTTAAGTGGTTACTGGAGCCCATAGACATCTACAACGTAAATGCGCCACCCACCTTGAGATATAAGTTCTAAGGTCTCAGTATACCCACTCTAACCGGCGCCATCTAGGCGGCCTTCGGACAGTCTGCCGACCGAGAGGGCTGGTGGTCGTGGCGCCGACGACCGCCAGTCCGGCGTCCCGAGGGGGAGGGTGATGGGAGAGATGTGCTCCGCACTCAACGCTTCACTTTCCCCCCTTTGCCTTGTCATGAGTTCTATCTCATGCGAGGTTTGGACGTTGGTTGTTGAGCGACAGGAGGTTTTAGTCAGTTCGACTCTGACATACCCCGCCCAGTATCCCCAGAAAAGGGCGGAAGTCCGGCGATTTCCTCCTGACAAAAAAAAAAAAATAAGGTCTCAGTATAGTTACAACGGCTACCCCACCCTTCAAACCGAAACGCATTACTGCTTAACGGCAGAAATAGGCAGGGCGGTGGTACCTACCCGTGCGGACTCACAATAGGTCCTACCACCAGTGATTACGCAAATTATAATTTTGCGGGTTTGATTTTTATTACACGATGTTATTCCTTCACCGTGGAAGTCCATCGTGAACATTTGTTAAGTACGTATTTCATTCGAAAAATTGGTACCCGCCTGCGGGATTCGAACACCGGTGCATCGCAACAACGAATGCACCGGACGTCTTATCCTTTAGGCCACGACGACTTCAAAAGATTCCCGGAGGCAAGTTGCTTTTTATTATAAAACGTATGTATTTATTGGTCTGGTGGGGCATATTTTGTGTGCCTACAGGATTTTCCCTTTATGAATTTTCCCGTGGCGAGTCAAGCGTCTGTATTTTATTATTTCCACTTTAGGCATACAGAGCATACCGCCCGCTAATGATGGTAGGTAGTTACCGTCTCTTATTGACATCAGTAAAGCCGCAGGGCCGCAGGGCTGACATCAGTAAGGGGCGCAGCAAAGCCGCCGCGTACTGCTATATAGGTAGGATAAAAAGTAGACAGTGATCATAGTTAGAGTACCAAAATACATGTATGTATTGTTCTGAGCTGGGTCTCACGATAAATAAAAAATCTTCATCGTAATACCAATTGAAACTCAATTAAATTATTACATCAATTAAGGTAGACTTTCACTTTGAGATCACAATCCTCTTCTTAGCTAGGTGAGGTGCTCCCTTCGTTATTTTCTTTCGAAATGGTCATTTTCGAAGCATGCTTTTATAGTCGTTTCGACTATGTCTACACTATGCCAGAACATTCCAACATCCAGTAGAACTGGAACGTTCAAGAAATGTTCTAGACTCTTCTTGACTGTGTCGATAACCTTGAGATCAATAGAAAACTCTCAATACAACCGGTATACTGAAGAAATGTGCTAAATCATCCAAGGAATATTCGAGAACATTCGAGAGATGTTCCAGTTTCGAGATACGTTTTTGTTATATTACGACAGCTGGTATGACCTGTACCGGAAATAAGAGCATAATTTACAAAACAATCTGCAAATGGATCAAATGCGTTAACCACAGTACGTCTATCATCGGTTCCACTACATCCGATAACATAAGAAATACTGTCATATACTAAAATATAAACCCGAACAAGACTATATACATAGGTACGAGTAACCTAATATCACACCGAGCCACTCCAGAATAAATAAAATGTTTATCGTTCACTCTCTATATTTGATAGAAAATATATTTCGATACATACGGACCTGATGTGATATCTGTCAATATTCTATCCTGAGTTATTGCTTCATTTCGGACAAATTTAATCGTGAATTATAACATGGATTTCTTGCTTCAAAGTCCTTTGTGACGTGTTGATTTCGTGGAACTTATTATAGGTTGCGAGAAAATTAGATTTATTCTAATTTCATTCTTTGGTGTCCTGTAAAATTTTTTTTTATTGCTTAGATGGGTGGACGAGCTCACAGCCCACCTGATGTTAAGTGGTTACTGGAGCCCATAGACATCTACAGCGTAAATGCGCCACCCACCTTGAGATATAAGTTCTAAGGTCTCAATATAGTTACAACGGCTGCCCCACCCTTCAAACCGAAACGCATTACTGCTTCACGGCAGAAATAGGCAGGGTGGTGGTACCTACCCGTGCGGACTCACAAGAGGTCCTACCACCAGTAAGACTTCTAACTTTTTCTTCGTTTTGTATTAGGTAATATAGATTCACCACGATATCTCATTTTTCTCCTACCTATGCTGATAACCTTGATAGGCTATTTCAGTTTCGCCTTGACGTGTAGGTGAGCTCACGGGGCTCAAACCGGGAGTGTTGCTAACACTGGCCCTAGTAAATTTCATTGCACCTTCCACTATTTACTCTGCACTACCTTTGGTTGTCTGGTAGAGAATGTCTTAGGCATTCAATGTAAATTTTACATGAAGTGTAATAAATAAATAAAATAAATAAGAGCAGTGCTCCGCAGAATCTTCCATCGGATCGGAAACGTGACCCAGTGAGAAGATCCGGCGAGAAACTCAGTGGGCTGTGTTTATCTATGGGTTAATTTACTCGTCGAGCCCTTCGTCGCAAGTGACAGGTTCGGCGAGTACGGTGACCGGTGCTTGTGGTGCCTAAAACCACCGTTAATGTATCAGGAGGATCCGTAATGACGTGCTTAGGGCGACGGCAACTGTTTACCGTTCGGTCCACAGGATAAGGTAAAAAAAAAAAATACAAAATGTGTGCAATTCACACGTGGTAGAAGTGAAACCTTCCAAAATTAAAATACAATTATCCTAAACGTCTTAAGTATATGTAAAATTTTGTCATTAGTAAATAATTGTAAGGTAGCGCCCTCTGTGAATTGATATTTTAATTTCACGTATAATCCTAAATTAAAATTCACTACAAGAGCTTTCATACACACGNGAAAGCCCTGTTCTAACAGATCGGCCTTGACGAGCTCTACATCTAACTCTTTAGGGATTCCGCGTATTACAACGCGGAGTTCGCGCTCCTCCTGGAGCGTATAAGTATGGAAACTTATACGTTCCTTACGGAGGTAAGAAGAGAGGGCCCTATGGTCGTCGGGTGTTTGAACCTTAATTTGAATGCCGTTCGCGAGGTTATGGGCATTCGTGAAATTTATATTTTTGGCCTTAAGGGCCAGGCAAACTCGATCCCAAGCTCCCGGTAAGGTCATTAGCTTCGACACAGTATACAATAAATAAATTCTGGATTTTGACTTGTAATGAATTCAGTTGCTGTGTCGACAGTTTGATTGGGTGATCTAATTGACCAAGATGGCTAAAAGACTTACAGCATGTTCGTTTATGTCTGGATTTGAGATTCCTGGAGGCAAGTTGTTTTTTATTATAAAATGTATATATTTATTGGTGTGGACCCACCCACTTTGGTTGTCGTCGATGGTGGTTATAGGGTCACCAGTGCCGGGCGGCACAGTAAGCAGTCCGTAATTGGATGGACAGTTTATTTCCAATCACAGACAGTATAACAATATTTAGAACCTCACCATATTTTGTGTGCCTACAGGATTTTCCCTTTATGAACTCTCCCGTGACGAGTTAAGCGTCTGTATTTTATTATTTCCACTTCAGGCAAACAGAGCATACCGCCCGCTAATGATGGTAGGTAGTTACCGTCTCTCATTGACATCAGTAAAGCCAGGGGCGCAGTAAAGCCGCTGCGTACTGCCAGATTAGTAGAATAAAAAGTAGATAGTGATCATAGTCAGAGTACTAAAGTACATCCGTTGTATATGACGGCGTTAACGATATTTATGTTATATAGCACGTGCAATAGGAGTGACTCACACAAGCCAGGCGCGCCGGCCGTGTCGTTCCACTCGTAAACAACAGCTGCAACAGAAGTGACTCATAAGCCAGCTGCGCCGGCTAGTATAAAAAGGCGGAACGTGCCTTGAAATGAACATTCGTTGGACTGCGTTTGCCTGATGCACTTACTATATCCTTGTTACGTTGTGTGATTCAGTGACTGTTGTACGTACTGGTTAAAGTTGGACAAGTGTTAAGTGAATTGTTAAGATAAACTATTGTTGATTAAATCAGAAATCAAAGGTGACTTCGTTTAACTTGGTGTTCAACAAAATAATGTCTACCCTCAAGCCTACATCAGAAGTGAGATCAGGACTCTACTCTCACTGGCGTGACGTGTTTGAACATGTTCGAAGTACAGCAAAAAAAACATGATGCAGATCAGAATACTAGTAGTGGTACGCCACAAGAGCGTGAATGCAGCATACGTAAGTCGTGTAATAACGTCTCTGTTACCTCGATGGAAGATCTGAGCCACGAAGAAATCGTCACATCTTACGTTCTGGCTCATGTTGCCCAGTTTGACTGTCGACTTCATCACATGGCATTTACTAACGGAAATACAACACGTAACAAGCTATTGCAAGAAATTAAGGCAAGTGCAAATCTCAAGTGAAACTTCGATCGCAATAATGGATCTGTCATGACGAGTGGGTAGTTCCGACACGAATCGTTTTTAAGCCAATGACTACTGCTAGAGTTACATGGCACTAGTACAGTAAACCAGGACATGAGACTGTGAATTGTCGCTGAAATTTTAGAATCTACTCGATTCAATACCAATAACACTACACGTTCGATGACTTCGGGCTCCAGCAAGCAAGCAAACAAGAAAGCAAGCAAGTTTCCGTGGGGAAGAAAAATTGACACATCTGAAGTCGTCGTGACCTGTAAGATAAGACGTCCGGTGCGTTCGTGTCTGGCGATGCGGCGGTGTTCGGGTTCCGCTGGCGGATGCAGGTTTTTCCGGTGAAGTGCGTGCTTGTGCGTGCTTGACAAGTGTTCGCGGTTGGCTTCCTCAGTGTGGGAGTAACATCGTGTAAGAGAGGTGGAACCCGTAAAATTGTAGTTTGCGTGGTGGCTGGTAAGATTTGTTGCGGTAAGAAGTTTGCATGGTGGTAAAATGTCTTGTGAGTCTGCACAGGTAGCCGGAGGTGAGACTTCCGCGGTCGCGGCCCACCCAGTCCGCGAGAACCGGGCAGATCGCCTCGACGGTACGGAGGCCGGCCGACGGGTCCGCCAAACGACGAGACCACGCCTCCAGCACGGACTGCCGAGATTGGAGCCCCCGCGCTCCGGCTGCACTTGCGCTAGGGCGCGCCGCCTCGTAGGAGACTGTGAGGTATCCTTGAATAACTCTGACTGCGATCGCGCGCTGCCGGCGTCGCAGCGCGGCGACGTTCTCGTGGGTAAGGACGTGGCACCAGACGGGTGCTCCGTATAGTGCCATCGACCGCACGGGTACCATCACCCTGCCTATTTCTGCCGTGAAGCAGTGGTGTATTTCGGTTTGAAGGGTGGGGCAGCGGTTGTAACTATACTGAGACCTTAGAACTTCTATCTCAAGGTGTGTGGTGCGTTTACGCTGTGGATGTCTATGGGTTCCAGTAACCACTTAACACAAGGTGGGCTGTGAGCTCGTCCACACATTAATACGAAGAGCATAATCAAACGAAATTAGATACGAAGTTTAAAGGGCCGTTTAAAGTAGTTGAAGTATTGGATGGTGTCGATTTAATTTTGACTCTCACACATTCGCTTAAGGCTCGAGCTACTACTTGCCTCACAAAAATACAGCCTGCAAAACCTGAACAACCTCCTCATCCGTGGGCGCCCGGCTCTCGCCTGCAAGTCGGCTGTTACGTGTGCGGTGATGCGAGCCATGTAGCTTCTGGGTGTTCCATGCGCTACAAGAAGAAAAACGACACTGCTCCAGGTGCTGTGGCAGGTCCAACCAGAGACGTCAACGTGTGTTCCAGAGCTTCAGTGTGTTACAGATAAGTGGTTTTGGCTCCCCCTTTATGTTCCATTCAGGGTCAGAATGTAGTCTTATAAAACAAAGCCATAGTAATTTATTCAATGGTAAGCGGTTTCATGAACAAGTCACCGTAGTCACCCTAGACACGTCCTTACGGATCCATCAGATCCAATAACTCTTGCATTAGATACCTTCAGCTCTAACACTAGGAGCAGGCTGAGGAACCCCAGTAATCGTACTCGTCGAACTCGACAAAGAGGTCGACGTGCAACCTAACCCATGCATCAGCCCACTGAGTTTCTCGCCGGATCTTCTCAGTGGGTCGCGATTCCGATCCGGTAGTAGATTCATTCGCGAAGCAATTGCTCTTGAGTTGTTAGGTCTCCTGCGGAGGCGCTCGGGCAGTTGTTAGCAAATCCCACCCCTCTTGGCTGAGCCTTTGCTCGCCCACCCGTCCTGGTGAAGCGGGAAAGGCCTCCGGGCCACCAGTAATCTTTCAATCATCTGCAGTTTTGGAAAACGATAGGTATAAGTTGAGACATGTAAATGGTTCTAGTGTACAAAGTTCCCCATGAAAACTTACGTGAAGTACCTCGAGGCCCGTCAGGCCTACTAGAAATTTCTGAAAATTATAGTGACGATGACGTGACGGCGTACACAGATGGGTTAATTAATCTTGTTCATGAAACTGATCTTAATGATGACGACTCTATCACTGACAATAGAAGCGACATTTTTGTCCGCAAATAGCGATACAGCAAACATAGTCTGTGGGTAGTGATACAATGTCTGTAAGCTCAGGCACCTCAGGTGCAGGTGTTGGAAATGTAAAAAACGATGGTCGGTCTCGCACTATTTCTGAAGAAATTCCGTATAAATGTTCTGGTTTAAGAAATGTTTTAACAAACGCTACCGTACACGCAGAATAAAAAAAAAAAAGAGGAGAATTGTATGTGGCTAGAGAGATGTTAATCCGGACTAGCAAAAAAAAAGAGGAAAAAAAAAAGAAAGTGTGAAGTCATTGAAGGGTCTGTCCGGTCCAATGGCTTGGCTATAGGGATTTTCATCCAGATTAGCCACAACAATTAGCTACAGGGATTGCGATTCGGTCTAGCATTATCCGGTCCAGTTCGAAAAACTGAAGGGATAACAATTCCGGTCTAAGTTAAAAGGGACATACTTACATACCTGAAGAGTTTTAAATGAACTGGCCCAGGTATGTAAGCAGTCTGAAGGTTATTTATAGCCAGTATAGGATTTTCTGAAGAATTATGCGAACCGAACCGTACTAGATTGTTAATATCATAGACCACGTTTTAAGTTGCATCCGTTAATGTCAGGATGAACGAACACGTTTGTTGTTCACAGACATACCATAAGAATGCGCGCACGAGGACGAGCGCACGTCAGTATGGCCGTGACGGCGTTAACGATATTTATGTTATATAGCACGTGCAATAGGAGTGACTCACACAAGCCAGGCGCGCCGGCCGTGTCGTTCCACTCGTAAACAACAGCTGCAACAGAAGTGACTCATAAGCCAGCTGCGCCGGCTAGTATAAAAAGGCGGAACGCGCCTTGAAATGAACATTCGTTGGACTGCGTTTGCCTGGTGCACTTACTATATCTTTGTTACGTTGTGTGATTCAGTGACTGTTGTACGTACTGGTTAAAGTTGGACAAGTGTTAAGTGAATTGTTAAGATAACATATTGTTGGTTAAATCAGAAATCAAAGGTGACTTCGTTTAACTTGGTGTTCAACAAAATAATGTCTACCCTCAAGCCTACATATATATTGTTGTGAACTGGGTCTCACGCTAAATAAAAATTCAATTATATTATTACATCAATTAAGGTAGACTTTCATTTTGAGATCATAATCCACTTCTTAGCTAGTTGAGGTGCTCCGTTCGTCATTTTCCTTCGAAAGGGTCATTTACTGGTAGTAGGACCTCTTGTGAGTCCGCGCGGGTAGGTACCATCACCCTGCCTATTACTGCCGTGAAGCAGTAATGCGTTTCGGTTTGAAGGGTGGGCCAGCCGTTGTAACTATACTTGAGACCTTAGAACCTATATCTCAAGGTGGGTGGCGCATTTACGTTGTAGATGTCTATGGGCTCCAGTAATCACTTAACACCAGGTGGGATGTGACCTCGTCCATCCATCTAAGCAATAAAAAAAATCGAAGCATTTCATGTGACGCTTTTATAGTCGTTTCGACTATGTCTATAATATTCCAGAAAATTCCAACATCCAATAGAACTGGAACGTACAAGTAATGTTCTAGACTCTTCTTGACTGTGTCGATAACCTTGAGATCAATAGAACACTCTCAATTCAACCGGTATACTGAAGAAATGTGCTAAAACATCCAAGGAATATTCCAGAACATTCAAGAGATGTTCCAGTTTCGAGATACGTTTTTGTTATATTACGATAGCTGGCATTAACTGTACAGGCATAAGAGCATTAATTTCCAAAACATCCAATGGATCAAATGCGTTAACCACAGTACGTCTATCATCGATCCCACTACATCCGATAACATAAGAAATACTGTCATATACTAAAATATAAACCCGTACAAGAATATATACATAGGTACGAGTAACCTAATATCACACCGAGCCACTCCAGAATAAATAAAATGTTTATCGTTCACTCTCTATATTTGATAGAATATATATTTCGATACATACGGACCTGATGTGATATCTGTCAATATTCTATCCTGAGTTATTGCTTCATTCCGGACATAATATTTAATCGTGAATTATAACATGGATTTCTTGCTTCCAAGTCCTTTGTGACGTGTTGATTTCGTGGAATCTTTAGACTTTATATCGCTTGCGAGAAAATTAGATTTATTCGAATTTCATTCTTTGGCGTCCTGTGAATTTTTTTATTTTTTTTTTATTGCTTAGATGGGTGGACGAGCTCACAGCCCACCTGATGTTAAGTGGTTACTGGAGCCCATAGACATCTACAGCGTAAATGCGCCACCCACCTTGAGATATAAGTTCTAAGGTCTCAATATAGTTACAACGGCTGCCCCACCCTTCAAAACGAACGCATTACTGCTTCACGGCAGAAATAGGCAGGGTGATGGTACCTACCCGTGCGGACTCACAAGAGGTCCTACCACCAGTAAGACTTCTGACTTTTTCTACGTTTTGTATTAGGTAATATAGATTTACCACGATATCTCCTTTTTTTCCTACTTATGCTGATAGCCTTGATAGGCTATTTCAGTTTTGCCTTGACGTGTAGGTGAGCTCACGGGGCTCAAACCGGGAGTGTTGCTAACACTGGCCCTAGTAAGAGCAGTGCTCCGCAGAATCTACCACCGGATCGAAAACGTGACCCAGTGAGAAGATCCGGCGAGAAACTTAGTGGGCTGTGTTTATCTATGGGGTAATTTACTCGTCGAGCCCTTCGTCGCAAGTGACGGGTTCGGCGAGGACGGTGACCGGTGCTTGAGGTACCTAAAAGCATCATTAATGGATCGGGAGGATCCGTAATGACGTGCTTAGGGCGACGTCGACTGTTTACCGTTCGGTCCACAGGATAGGGTAAAAAAAAACTGTATTTTCACTTCAAAGCGATTGGCCCAAAATGTTTAAGTGACAAAATCGTAAAGCAAGCTAATCTTACCAACTAAGATTAAATTCTGTACAGAGAGTTAAACACGTACTGCGGGTTCCTATAATCGCCCATCACCAGATGAAACATTAAGTCGTTGTACTTTCTACGCAATTAAAAATAGACGTATTTTCTAACTATATCATGGGACTCGTACCGTTAATGATATTTTATGATTAAGATTCCTAGAACTTCTCGAACAAAGATGCTAATCTATAGAGCCGACTTAAAACATAATACTTGACTTGGTGTAATAAAAACTAGTGTGAAAAATTATTTCGTTAAAATCGATAAAAATTATAGTGTATCACAATAATTTAAATAATTATTTATGACCAACAGTTATGCAAAAAATACGCAGGAAAATTGAGTGTTTTAAATTGAATCTCAAAAGTTTGAAATGTTACCTTTTGGTATTGAGTTATCGATTTGATTTAAACTACTTTTCGATCCAATCTTACACGCACGCACGCACTCACGCACGCACACACGCACACGCACACGCAAACGCACATACGCACACGCACGCACGCATAAACGCATACACGCACACACGCACTCACGCACACGCACCAACGGTATCTTGAGATCTGGCAGTTTGGGCCAACTGTAAGAGTAGTTTTGATTATGTCAACGCCCCGAGTCAATAGGGAAGTGCTATATCGATTTTATAATAGTTTGTGATTGATATAATCCAGTCTATAGATAGCGGACTTCGACAAAACCACCGACGCTTCTTCAACTACTGTTCCCACTTCGCAGATTGCCTATTCAGACAACGCCCGATTCCTTATTATCCTACTGTATGAGGATTCATTACCTCTTTTATCAGTGTTTTTATATTCTTTTTGACACGCCATCTCTGTCGGGCGTCGCGTGAATTGGAATAATTTATCTATGAGATTTCCCAAAGGGCCGCGCTCAAGACAAACGGAATAAAGGCATTTCTTTTACGAGATAAAATAAAAGAGATGTTAAACATAACGCGTCGCTTTTGAACTTGTTTCGCGTCTGTTTGGTATTGAGCAGCGCTCTGCTCGTATACAGTTTATGTACATAATATTATATTGATTTCTCGTCACTATACATGAATGTGTAAATCGGTTTATGTTTGTTTCGATTTATTAGTTAAAAGTCGATTTTACGGCCACAAAATTATGGAAGGTGAAGCCTGTTCAGTTGCATACGTTTATAAACAACATTTATTTTATTTTATTTTTTATTGCTTAGATGGCTGGACGAGCTCACAGCCCACCTGGTGTTAAGTGGTTACTGGAGCCCATAGATATCTACAACGTAAATGCACCACCCTCCTTGAGATATAAGTTCTAAGGTCTCAGTATAGTTCCAGTATATACATTTAACAATTTGCGTAATCATTACCTACCTATTTAGTCTATTTCTGCTGTGAAAAATGCCCCGTCACAGTCCTCATCGAACCCGTCACTTGCGATGAAGGGCTCGACGAGTGAATTAACCCACAGATACAGCCCACTGAGTTTCTCGCCGGATCTTCTCAGTGGGTCGCGTTTCCGATACGCTGGTAGATTCTGCTAGGGCCAGAGTTAGCAATACTTCCGGTTTGAGCCCCGAGAGTTCACCCACACGTCAAGGTAAGGCTGAAATAGCCTCTCAAGGTTATCAGCATAGGTAGGAAAAAAAAAAGAAAAGAAAATGAATAAAAAAGAACAAAGAAGCAGCTATTAGAATATTAAATCTACTCTCTCTGTCGACTTTTTGATACGTCATAGCACTGTGGATATAACACGAAAGGTAACTCGATATTGAAAGTAAATACACAACAAATACCTTCATAGTTTTCGTAAGAGATTTATTTAGATCGAATAGAGACGAAAACGACACTGACCACTCGTCCAACGAGGCCACCATTTATCTTTTCGACCATAAATACGTTACAAAGACTACTCCTGTACTCAATGGGTACTAATCTCGTACGAAATTGAATGCCGTCTATTTACGAAAATCGGGTTAAAAAAGGTATTGAACCGAAATAAAATTCAGAGATCGTATTTTTCGGTTAACCGTCTTCGAGAATCAGCTTTGGTTCTAAACGAATACGGTCCAAAATTGATGGGAAAATGTTTCGGCAGCGAAATTGGCTTGGCTAAAGATGCTTGCGACCTATCCTACAATTGATAGCAAACATGAGTTGCTTTTAAACATCTCTAGTTCAAATAGTCTGCTTGGATTACAACGAGCGAATGTTTCTAAGCTATTAGCCAGTCAGTGCCGTCTGTTTTGAACATGGGAAATGTAATCTTTGACAATTAGAGAATGTGTTCTTTTCTTCTGCTCTGTGGCTTCTTTTTTGAGCAGAGTTGTTTCCACGAGTTAGCTTCTGGGTCTGATATATTTTTCTTCAGAGCGTCTCGTCTTCTGATTAATGGTATTACGAGTATACCTATATATGAGTCGACTATTTATCAAAGCCGGCAATCTGACTTTTGGACAATGATTGGTAAATCAGAAAAACGAATTATTGACTTTGCATTCCATTGGCAGTCACAAAACTCTTCGGAACGACATCTTAGATAAATAACAGGTTAACTATTAACCTTTATTTAATGCAGGTTTTGAATCGTATTCTTTGAAGGAGACGATTATATTCAAATCAATCTGTATTGACATATCAATAATTTTTTTTTGTCCAAATGCACAGATTGCCACCTTTGATAATAGACGACTCATATAGTTTATATGTTGGGAGTGCGAAAGGACACCAATTCATCGGTTAGGGAAACGCTTACGCAATTTTGTTTCGCTTTTTGGTTTTACCATTAACTAATGTCGAAATTATCGACATAAATCAATGAAATCTTAAGATTCAAATTTGGAATTATTTTTATTTATTTTTTTAATTTTCTTAATAAATCTGAGAAAAATTGTTTCTAAATTAAAAAAAAAGGAGATCGACTAAAAAGGTCCATACGCACATGACGACAATAACTTTGGATACCAGCTCTTTGATGAACTGGTTTAAAATGTTTGGGGTGGTAGGTGGCATTGTGAATTGATTTATATTTCTGGACTGATTCATAGTTTCTTTTGGGCTATGCTCGCATACTTTACAACGTGAAACACACCTTAAGGCTTGAGGTTTGTGTTTCAATTCTATAATAATGACGCAAAACATAATTTCAGTGGTAGTCATTCGCGAGCACAAAGTAGGTACGTATTTCATTAGAAAATCCAACGGTACTCGTCTGTTAGATTTTAAGACTGGCATAGTTGAATCACTTGATACGATCATACTAGGCGTCTTATCATTTAGGTCACTACAACATTTCGATATATTGCCTTTAAGTTAGTTGATAGTAAAACTACAAATGGTCGAATCCGTATTCAAACCATGTTTTGTTCAAGTTAAACGGGTATTAAGCTTATTTATTATTATTTACTGTGGCTGCAATATAATTTTTCTTAAAGAATTTAATGGAGAAATTGGCTACCGTTATGAACCATTGATTTTACAGCCATATTCCAATCTACTTAATAGTCCACTTTGCGAAGTCTGATCGGAGAACTTTTGTACAAAAATCATTTAAATTAAAATCGATTTTAATTAGTTGCAAAGTGGACGGGCTTAAAGTGGCCTGAGTAAACTTTGGGCGAATAAAAATAGCGTTTACAGTTAACGACACGATTTCCTCCACAATATATTATATGTATTTTAAAACGAATGTAATATCGTATGGTTTAAAGACAGCTTCGTTTTACGGTCGATATAAAACCTCGTAGTTTATAGTTGGGTAAGTTGCGAAATTTCTCGAAACGGCGAAGCATTAAATATGTTATGGGTGTTTCTACAAAAATAAGTTAACGTGTCGTTACCAGGGATTAGTAAGAATTGGCCAAACTATTTAAGTAAAAACTGAATAGTAATTAAATAGATTTGTTTGTTGTTTACGTGTTACAAACCTAAGACGCCGTTGATACATAGAAGCATACGGAATATCATGCAAGAGTTTACTTATTAACAGAAACTAGAGGTCCCGCAGTAGTCGAAATTCGACTATAATTAATTGGAATTGTAAGTTTGTACACTATTATGATTGTACTTTATACTTCTATAATCACAAATTTCGCCAAGACTACACTATAAAAAATATTAACAAAGACAAACAATATTTAATCTCAATTTGACAACAGACGCCAAGAACAAAAGTTTGACAATAAATGGTATGCATGCGTGTGTGCGTCGAATACATGGTATGTAGTGTGTAATGTTTTCTTTATTGTTTTAATGTATCTTTTAAGCATTATTTTTAAAAAATATTAGCGTTGTGCACTCCTTATATATAGGTGTGGAAAATTTCATACTCCTCCGTCCGCGCAATTTTCGTAAAAAGGGATACAAAGTTTTTGCTTCACGTTTTAATATATAGATAAGAACGAACTACTTATGTATGCCTGTATACCAAGCATACCATTTGTGCTAGTATATTCCAAATACGAATTGGAATTCAAAGAAGTTAGCTTGAAGAAATAAGCAAAGAAAAGAAAGTTGGTAAACGATTAGTTAATACCCACGCACGACGTTATTATGAGCGGTATTTTCGGCTAACGTATCGACTGAAAATAGATCGTTAGTTGTGAACGAACCTTCCGATGTGAATTCATTGGAGTTTGTTTACCGACTGGGTTTCAGTGAAAATTATAAGAAGCTAGAGTTTGTTGGGTATTTCATTACGGCCGCTGTCGTTGGGCTTCCGGTTTGGAGTTAAGTAACACTGGAATATTTTTTCAAAGTTTGAAATATAATTCCTATATAAATTTTCAAAAAAGGGTATGTTTAAAATAATTCCCGGAAATAAGCATGATTTGAAATGATAGTTTGATATTTTTATTTCGATCTTCCTATGATGTACGCAAGAATGTATAAATTTCTATTCTCCCTCCTTCCTGAAAGAGTGTTACTAAAAACGTTATTATGTGCGTCCACATGTGTCTGTGTAGTTTCTATTATGAAACTAAAGCGCCAGTCTCGTAGTGAACTGGGACGGAAAATGTACTCCTTGAATCAGTTAAGAACTTGAGTTTGTGCTCTTTACAATTTGTCTTTACTTTGGCTCACATATCCGTATTTTCGGACAGAGTATTTGTCTCAATGCCCCATTTTGTGCGGCGTTCAATTCGATTTCTCCAGACTCTGGTAACATCTCACTGGAACGTGGATTTGTCTGCCAAAAAAGTCAATAAAAGATATACAAGAATTATAAACTTAAATTTCGCACATACGTACGTATTAATAGAACTGTCTGCAAACTCTAATAGAAATGTAACACGTTTAATTCGGAAAACTCGATTCGTGTGTATGACATACAAAATTGAGTCCCAAAACTAATTTCGAGTTGAGCATGTACCGTCCGAATCAGCCTGGAATCCTGCCTCGTTAAAACTTACATACGAATGACGGGGTACTGGAGTGTGCAAGAAATAAGATCGGTAATCTAGTTTGCTTGGAGACTTTATCGTTTCCGAACTTATTTAGGGGATGAGATGGTGAATATTTAACGGGACTACGTCGTCTTCACCTTTTTTGTCCTGTTCGGATGTTGTTCCGACGGGACGAGCCCTTAAATCACTAATGATGTTTCGATATTGTTCAACTCACACACAATCACCCACAGTCCCTTGGAAAGGAGGAATAGGCATGTACGGTACCTACCTATATATGCTATCACTAGTAAAAAAATACGCTCACGCGCTGCCTATGTTTATAAAATAGCATAGTATTCGTAACGGTTTTGTTTTGTTAGGTAATGTCTGTGAAATGTTTTCTATTTATTAATTCAATTCTGCAGACTTTTACCAATGCTTACAGGGTTTTTCTGTCAGAATTCACTTTCTTTAGGGATCCCTTGAAAAAATCCCGGGAAAATCGCCGGATCTCCACCCGCGCGGCAGGTGGGGTATGTGGGAGTTGAACCTCACTAAAAACACCTGCCGCTCACAACCGGTGCCCTACCTCGGACCGGGCCGGAGCCCAGTCGGGGCTATTGAGACGGCGGGACAGGGTTGACGCAGAGCACACTACATCCATCCCACCGTCCCACGGACGCCGGACCGGTGGCCGCCAGCGAAACGACCACCGATTCCCTCGTTCAGCGGGCCGAGAGCCCGCCTTAATGGCGCCGCGTTACACCTTCCCCCAGAGCGGTCGGGGGAACGCGGTCTACCATCACCCGGCTTCCTACTGCGGGTGAGCGTGCAAAGCACGCCACCCCACGTCTGGGTCTCTCCCCGCACAAAACGGGTGGGACCCCTAGCTCTTAGGGGGCCAGGTCACGGATACGACCCCGGTCCCGACCCCCATATTTCTCAATACCTGACGACTATTCGAGTCGGGGATTTCCAGTTTTCGTCCGAATTTTTATAGAATTTTCTATTTTCGATTCTTCGTAAGATAGGATCCACGGCACCGCAGTCACATCTGTGGCTTTGATCTTATTTGATTTTGCCGCAGTTTCAGATTTTGGATGCCCTTAATAACCTGCTCATCATCATCATCGTTAACAACTGATTTCAGTTTACTGTTGGACATAGGCTCTCACTCTTCTAAGGCACGCAATGCGACCCTATCTTGGGCTTCCGCGGTCTCCATTTCAGAACCTCTGGATGCCTGGTGGATGAGTCGCTCTCCTCGCGAAATCATATGATTTGTATGGAGAGCAATAGAAAGTTTGGCAATAATCCGCTAATTTTATGTGATTAATTGGATCTAATTAGACATTAATCTTGAAAAACGATCTGGTTTTCGCAAATTGAGCTCCATTTTAGTTTTCTACATCTTGCTCGGAATTTTCAAAGAATTTTCACTTTAATGTCAGCTTTTTCCCCCCTACCTATTTGCTGTTAGCCTAAGGGACTATCCTAGCTACGCCCGGACGGGTAGGAGAGTTCACAGGCTCAACCTGACAGAATTTGCTAACACTAACCCTAGCAAGAGCAGTGATTCCCAGAATCTACCATCAGATCAGAATTGCGACCCACTGAGAAGACCCGGCTAAAAACTCATGGTCAGTGTTCATAGCGAACAGTAATTAAGTCTTGAATATTTGAACAGTCATGTATGTTAAATTTAATTCAGTACTGTAACTTTGAATGGCATTGGCTTCAAAATCGTTCGGACTCATCCAATACTTAAATTTTGAACTCAGTGGGTTTTTTTCGTTTCCAGTACTACATATAGATCCACGTTAACACGGCAACGTAAACGCGCGTCGTAGACATGTCTTGTCAGAATACTACCGAGAATACTTCCCGACAGGCGGATAGATGAGAAAATGTTCTGGTTCCGCTAACGGCCGCGAGACTTTTCCTTTTACGTTTGGTTAGAAGGGGGACGCGCATAGAACCGACGCCGCGACGGCATTCATAGCAGCGAATGTCGTATGCAAAATCTAATGGTTCTGTAAATGAACGTCTAGGTCGCATTTCGGGCCCGCTACCACAGTCTGCTTACTTTACTGATTTATTTTATTGGTGATACGGGTTGGATACGAAAATGGCAGAGTGCTATATACAAAGGCCCTTTTAAATTTTTCATTGATATGTCGTGGCACCTTCACAAGGAAAGAGGGTTCACTCATTTCGGAAAAATCGTAATACCTATCTATGAACACAATGGCACAATAAAATTTCAAAATCTAGGATTAAAGAAAAAATAAAACGAATAGAACAAACACCAAAAAATCCTTGAATTGGTTTAATGGCAATCTCTATAGATTCGGTCTTCCGAGCAATTATATCTGACAATATAAAGTCTTCTCACAGCATTAAGAAACGGTAACGTGACGTTTTCTCTAAATTCAAATCATCTACCTTGGAAGCCACTGAAGACTTAGGATATCAGATATTCTGAACTTCTAGGCAGATTCCATGGAGCCAAAAGTATCGGTCGTCCCTAAGTACTAAAATACAGTACTCAAAGGTTCAAAACAGACGATTACTGGGTCGTCACTAATTTTGGTACCACCCCTGACTCGCCAACTATTAAATCACAACTAGACGAGCGACTTTAATAAAAACTTCTGACTTTAAGGTTTAATATCGTGATTATCATTTTCGAAAGAATTATTTCCAAAGTTTCTAATGCTTTACTGCAATGTACAGTATAAATATATTATAAACTTATTGTTATTATGTTGCGTTGTACTTAGAGAGAATTGGTACCCAGAGAGAATTGAACTTAACTCATGTACCTGTTTTAAGGTCTGATTATCTGTTTAACTTGGAGAATTTTCATCACGATAACCCGAGAGATAGATAAGCTTAATTCATCTTTTTTATTTTATTTATGTAGAATAGGGATCCCAGCGCATACAATAAAAGTTACACTGTTCCAAAACCTTTTGTTATAATAATAATTAATAGTTAACACTTTTATTACATCATGCTCATTTTAGACCGTCTTCGCCATCTTCCTTTTCTCTGTCATTCTGTCTGTCATTCTCTTCTCGCTTTCTTTCCGTTTTCTCTCTCACATGTTAACGCTTCGTTCCACACTCTTTTAATACGTTCCGTTCTTACCAATCCTACATTTATGTAAAAATATATAATTTGAATCTGAGTATGTTTATTGGTGTTTGTTAATTAGGGGCCAAAGAGCGGACGGTTAGCGTGATATGGACATGTGATGCGTAGAGAGAAAATGCATGTGACTAGGAGATGTATGGAAACGTTAGTGCAAGGTAGAGAGGGAAGAGGTCGATCGAAGAAGACATGGATGGAGTGTGTGAATGACGATATGAGAGAGAGAGGACTGAGTGTTGAGATGACTGCTGATAGAAGAGAATGGAAAAGAAAAATTAGCCGTGCCGACCCAACTTAGTGGGATAAGGTGGAGAAAAAGAGTTAATTAGGGGCCAAATAACCGTGTGTGATTGTTTGTTAGTTTTGTTCGTCCAATGATAACAATGTGAGCATATTCACTAACACCGATATATAGACTTATTTTGTCCTTCGTGTTTTCTGTTTCGCATTAAAAAAATTATAATTGATAATAATAAAACTCGTCAGTTTATTGGCTACTATTAATTGACTGCTTAATAAAAAAAAATTAAACTTGAGAAGCTTATTAGGTAGCGATTTAATTTTTGCTGCCAAGCGATCATGCGTTATGTAATTGGTGAGGCAGCAGTTACAGCAATGTATCCAGTGTAGACTCCGACTATATATCGGAAGAATTACTTTGATTATACCCTCGAACCTTTACATGGACGTAAAAGAATAAAACTGAATTGTACGCTTGCGAATAATGCGGACAATGGTAATCAATGGTGCTCTGAGGAATTGTTCGAGATGATACCGTCATCTCGTTTTTACCATACTACCTGGAGCCACTGCGGTCATCCACAGTGCGTTTTCAGAGGTTTTTTTTGCCACGTACCATCCGGCTATGGAATGAGCTCCCCTCCACGGTGTTTCCCGAGTGCTATAACACGTCTGTGACGGATCTTGAGGGAAAATACTTGCTATCGATTAATACGACATTTTCTTCCGTATGACCGTGTATTTAGCACATTTACAATATTAACTTACAAAAAACTAAAAACTACAACCGGTTCGCTTCACATATTATTTGACAAGTGTTTTTTCTTAAGACCGTGTTGCCAGACTCATTGCACAAAAGTTACGTTCCGTGACAATGTCCTTCTTCAAACGAGGCTTGTGGAGAATATTAAGCGGTAAGCAGCGGCTTGGCTTTGCCCCTGGCATTGCTGAAATCCATGGACCCACTCACCATCAGGTGGGCCGTATGCTCGTCTGCCTGCAAAGGCAATAAAAAATTTATATAACGGCAAATTTAGTAGCTCGTTTGTAATCCACCTGTATAATGCTTCACCCGCAAAACGCCAACATATAATACGTCAGCCGCCGGCCGCAACATTCTGCCGAAATTAAGGGAATTAATGTTATAATTTTCGTTTCTCGAATAGTTTAGAAATTATAATATTATAAATGCAAGCGAATTTTGTCTGGTCAACCGTAATCTGTGGGTTAGGTTCGTTCTATTTTTCTCGTTAGGGGGCTATTCATTATTTAAGTTAAGATGTATTTGGCGATTTTCGACCCCGTCCCTGCCCCCATAATGCATAAGGGTACATCATATTTATCGAAACCCCTTTAATCTTCTTACGTAAGATTCTATCACGTGTCAGAACAATGTTTGATTATTTTTTTCTTCAATTTATTAAAATGAGTACGTGGGAATTATTATTTATAACTTTTTAAATTAATAGAAATGAATTGACATTACATTACAAGAATTTAAAATCTTAATAAACAGAGACAAAGTTAAATATAAAAGATTCTACACCCGAAATAGACTTAACTACGAACCTTAACCGGTAATAACAAAAATTATAATTTTTGCCCTCATCACTCGATACAAATGCACCGGGCGTCTTATCCTTTAGGCCATGATGACTTCAAATTTCTCAGAGCACGAGAAGGCACTGGAAATATTCAGTTCAAAACATTGAGAGAATTGTTTGGTTCATTTAGAGGCACCAAAATATTATAAAAGTTAGGAACGTTTTGGATAACTGATCAGTAAAATCTAGATTTCGGTCATGTTGGTAATGTAATTGAACTCGGGGCCGCCACCACATTGTTCACATAAAACTAATGAGTTGTGAGGGCGTTTCTCCATATGACCTATCAAAACTATTTTATAATTGCAATCTATTCTATTCGTAGATTGCATTCAAAAACGACGTCAGCGTTTGAATCAGCTGAACAAATATTTTATTAAAAAACGTATAGTTCAAAATGAAACACAGGTGCGTTTGCATTCCATTGGTGATCTTCGACTGCAGCGTGAGGAAATACGGAAATATTTTTCCATATAACGTGGCGGCCGTATTGCACGTCTTCAGTATAACGGCTTATTGACATGTGTTAGGTTCAGTCGCTATTGGGTAATTTCTTAGTTCGCTAGTTCTGTCGAGTGGTTCGCGATTCCGATCTGGTGGTAGATTCTGCGAAGCGCTGTTCTTGCTACGGCTAGTGTTAGCGAATTCTTTTGAATCTATCCTATGCTATGCAAATGTGCTGTGTGCATTCATTTCTAAGCTAAGAGTAACTAAAAAAAATACCGCGATTTAAAAACGACTCCCGATCCAGATCATAATGAAGGATTCAACAAATTTATGATAACTTGCATTTAAATTAACAGTAATTATTATTATAATCAGATTAACAAAGTAAAATTTCACATTGTATAAAGCTATGTGTACTAATTCAAGATTTAAAATGGATGTTCGCGTGTAAGTTCATAATGTAAGCGCTCGCTTGTTGAAACTTTGTAAAATTATCTTTGCCACGCCAGGGAATGATTTCATGGTGTCATAATGATAAAGGCATGCTTGTTGTTTTTATAATTTGGCATTATTCATAGATTTAGCGATAGGACTAACTTTTTTTTTTTGTCAGGACGAAATCACCGGACTTCCGCCCTCCACTAGGGATGGAGGGCGGGGCATGTCGGAGTTGAGCCGACTAAAACCTCCTGTCGCTCAACAACCAGCATCCAAACCTCGCATGAGACAGAACTCATGAAAAGGCAAAGGGGGAAAGTGAAGCGTTTAGTACGGAGCACATCTCTCCCATCACCCTCCCCCTCGGGACGCCGGACTGGCGGTCGTCGGCACCACGGCCACCAGCCCTCTCGGTCGGCAGGCTATCCGAAGCCCGCCTACATGGCGCTGGTTAGAATGGTCATAGGACTAACTTAGAGTGTTTGGTATTCGCTGTTATAAAAAATATATTTTAATGTCAAATGTATATTTCAGATAGTGCCGGGAAACAGGGGAGAGGCATTTATTTCAGATCAAGTAAAATACGTGGCGACAAATCTAACAGATATCTCTTAAAAATCTCTGTGGGTGAACGTAGACCGTAATAGTAGTAGTCTTATTCGGTGATTTAAATTTACTTATATCGTGTTTACCAAACGAGTTTTTAACGTTTGAATATCAGATCCGTTACAGTGGTAGTCCGTGGTAGTAGTCATATTCGGTGATTTAAATTTACTTATATCGTGTTTACCAAACGAATTTTTAACGTTTGAATATCAGAGCCGTTACAGTGGTAGACCGTAGTTGTAGTCATATTCGGTGATTTAAATTTACTTATATCGTGTTTACCAAACGAATTTTTAACGTTTGAATATCAGAGCAGTTACAGTGGTACTCCGTAGTAGTAGTCATATTCGGTGATTTAATTTTACTTATATCGTGTTTACCAAACGAATTTTTAACGTTTGAATATCAGGGCCGGCACATACGGTCGCGGCCTGCACAAATTGGACCGCACTCCAGCGTCCAATTTGACGTGCAGCGATTTAGCGCTCTCTAGGTAACGAGCGGTCGTGTGTTGGACCAACCGCTTGCAGCGCTGCAGCGAGATACAGAATCCAGGGGTCATTATTTGTAGTGTTTACGAGTGATTTTTGTGGTTACGCTTTAGAGCATATTTTCCGAGTTAGTTACCCACTTGAGTTATGTTGCAATCGCTAAATTCGTATTACCAACGGGGTTTCTGAAAATCTAAGAAACGGTCAGCCAAAAAATAGTATTTGCGGTCGTAATGTTGGAGTTTTCGTCTTCTAAAGGATGAAACGTAAGATATGCTGATATGCGAATATTACGGATATTCAAATCGCACCGGTATCTGGTACAATTACTTCTTGGTAAATACGTTCTTACCAACTATTCATGATCGACTTCTATAGTTACAACGGTTGCTCCACCCTTGAAACCAAAACACATTACTGCTTTATGGAAAAAATAGGCAGGACGGTGGTACCTACCCGTGCGTACTCATAAGAAGTCCTACCACCAGTAAAGTAATTACGCAAATTATAATTTAGCGGGTTTGATTTTTATTACACGATGTTATTCCTTCATCGTGAAAGTTAATCGTGCACATTTGTTAAGTACGTATTTCATTAGAAAAATTGGTACCCGTCTGCGGGATTCGAACACCGTTGCATCGCCAGATACGAAATGCACCGGACGTCTTATCTTTTAGGCCACGACGACATCGATGATCTGGTAAAAAAACAAAATAAGGTAGCTTTAAATCATCCGAAAATAATGTTCCCAGTCGACGACCATAGCGTTGTCAGGTTTCGAACAATACACAAACAGTAACGCTAATACGCCATAATCGACTTAAACTTGGGAATACAATAGAGTATGTTTATCCGCTACGTCTGTCAAAGTTTCACAATGATATGCAAAGGCGTACACTACAGTTCCTACTTCTTACGATAATGTAGTGCGTCCATAAATTGTCAAATATATTTATTTTTCCTACCTATGCTGATAGCCTTAACATGGATTTCTTGCTTCCAAGTCCCTTGTGACGTGTTGATTTCGTGGAATCTTTAGACTTTATATAGGTTTCGAGAAAATTAGATTTATTCGAATTTTATTTTTTGGCGTCCTGTGAATCCTGATTTTTCTACGTTTTGTATTAGGTAATATAAATTCACGACGATATCTCCTTTTTTTCCTACCCTCAAGGCTATGCTGATAGCCTTGAGAGGCTATTTCAGATTCGCCTTGACGTGTAGGTGATCTCGCGGGGCACAAACTGGGAGTGTTGCTAACACTGGCCCTAGCAAGGGCAGTGCTTCGCAGAATCTACTACCCGATCGAAAACGCGACCCACTGAGAAGATGAGGACGGTGACCGGTCAAATGTATAAAACTGTGTATTTAGTAGGAGATCGTTGTCGTGGCCGGATAAGGCGTTCGGTTTATTAATGGCGAAGCGGCTATGCCCGTGTTCAAAACTCGCATTAAGATAAGATAAGGTTTTGCTAATGAAATACACACTTAAGTCATGTTAACGTATGTCTTCCGTTTTTTTTTTCCTACCTAAGCTGAGAGCCTTGAGAGGCTATTTCAGCGTAACCCTAACTTTTGTAGGTGAGCTCACGGGGCTCAAACCTGACGACGATGCTAACACGAACCCTAGCAAGAGCCGTGCTTCGCAGAATCTACCACCGGATCGGAAACGCGACCCACTGAGAAGATCCGGCGAGAAACTCAGTGGGCTGTGTCTGGGGGTTATGTCTTCCAATAATGGAATAACATATTGCCAATTAAAATTAGACCCGTACATTTTTTCTTAATTACTATACAATTGGTACATGTATTTCAAGTTTCAAAGCGGGCGGTGGCATTCACGTTGAGATATAGGGGTTCCGGTAACCCTTAACATTAAATGGGCTGGGCGCTCGATAAGACGTGTGCGCAAAAAAATATTCTTTAAAAAACCAAAGCCGTGGCAAGGATGTTGTCAATGTCCTAATAATACGATAGGTGTTGCTTATATACAATAGGAATTTCGCTTCAGACGTCTGAAATACGTCGGGATTTTTTTTTCAGTAACCCATCGAGATTAATATATTTTTGTAGCACTGGATAGGCATTCGACTTCACGATCTACCACCACTTGTAATTATCATAGAATCGTACAACAGTGGACCACCATATGAATGTCAGTGTCCACCTTAGGACACTTGAAGCTTCGATTTTATTGTGAATACTTCAAGCTTTGATCCGAAATATATTGATAAAATAGACCCATTAGCACGAGATGCTACGATAAAATAAATTGCACATGTCACGTAGGTCGGAATACATTTCAACATTAAAACACTACCCATCTAACAATAAATCATGTACCTTCATTGCAAAAGTAAACTATTGTTCCATTACTACTGGTAATAAATAAAACGATATTAATGTGTAGTTTACACCAGAAATTCATTAAATAGGTTTCCATTTTATATTTCCGAAATAGTTTTAACGTGAAACAAACTATTCCTGTAAAATTAGACTTCGAAAAATTTCTCGAACATATTCACGGCTAATACTAACCTAGTATTAATTAGTACTAGCCGCCTAGTACTAAGTAAGTAAAATTGGGAAAATACCGCAAATATTGTGGTCACAGTGCAAGATAAACGGAAACTTTGTATAGAGCGGGAATGCGCCTCAGGCCTCTATCAATATCAAGCTAGATTTTAATGCTGCCTTTAAAAGAAGCTGCTTCGGTTTGTTTTGAGTTAATTTGGTACATCAGGATCAAAGGATTAAAGGAACCAGTAAATACCAACAATGTAAATGCCGCCACCCACCACGAAACATGATTTGTAAGTCTCCGTTTTTTACAGTACTACGACTGCCATACCCTTCAAACCGGAATGCATTACTGCTTCACGGCAGAAATAATCAGGATAGCAGGACGATGTTATTCCTTCACCGTGGAAGACAATTGTGAACATTTGAAAAGTTTTTTTTCTTTTCTTTTATTGCTTAGATGGGTGGACGAGCTCACAGCCCACCTGGTGTTAAGTGGTTACTGGAGCCCATAGACATCTACAGCGTAAATGCGCCACCCACCTTGAGATATAAGTTCTAAGGTCTCAAGTATAGTTGCAACGGCTGCTCCACCCTTCAAACCGAAACGCATTACTGCTTCACGGCAGAAATAAGCAGGGTAGTGGTACCTACCCGCGCGGACTCACAATAGGTCCTACCACCAGTAATTACGTATTTCATTAGAAAAATTGGTACCCGCCTGTGGGTATCGGTCGTATCGCTCGATAATAATATGAATGTATCGGAGGTCTTATCCCGCAGGACACGACGATATTGAATAGAGAAGATAAGACAGACATTTATAACGTGTCTATGTCTAAGGGTGTCCCTTGTATGCCGATGTTACATGAGGCCCAGTCGCGTCACTCCCCAAAAGGTGGTCTATGGGTCGAGAGACACGGGGCCGAGTCGCACCACTTCTAGACACGTCACCACCGGTAGACAACCGGTGAACAGGAGACTCTGTGAGGAGGATCTCAGGGCGCCACCACTTACCGCTCTGGGAGACTCACGCCAATAAATGAAACATAGAAAAACGCATTTGCGTAAATAACGATTTTACGGTAGATTCTGAGCCCATGCGTGAAGGTTCAGGCTGCCTATTTCTGTCACGAAGCCATAATTCGTTCCCGTTTGGAGAGTGGGATAACCCTTATATTTCTATGGACTCTTGTAAGGACCGTTGAGCCAAGACGTAATCACAAACTAAAGCAAATATATATAGGCTTAACTTGAGATATGATTTCGGAGTTGGCAATAAGACTTGTACCATTCGTCAAATACATATTATTAGAATAATTTAACGTCGCTGCGAGTTTCATTTATATTATTACACGATGTGTCTCTTTCAGTGCGGAATTTGTTCGTGAATACGTCTTGGGTGTGTGATTAAGAAAATAGGTACCTGCCTATAGGAGATGAGCCGCGGGTAGCTTGGTACGCTTGCAAAGAGCCTCTCGCTCAAGGGACCTTTTTTTTACCTACCTAAGCTGAAATAGCCTTGAGAGGCTATTTCAGCGTAACCTTAACTAGTAGATGAGCTCACGGGGTTCAAACCGGAGTGATGCTAACACTGACCCTAGCAAGAGCAGTGCTTCGCAGAATCTACCACCGGATCGGAAACGCGACCCACTGAGAAGATCCGGCGAGAAACTCAGTGGGCTGTGTCTACGGGTTAATTCGCTCGTCGAGTCCCTCGTCGCAAGCGACCGGTTCGACAAGAACGGTGACCGGTGCTTGAGGTACCTAAGAGCACCGTTAATGGATCGGGAGGATCCGTAATGACGTGTTTTGGGCGACGTCGACTGTTTACCATTCGGTCTACAGGATCGGGTATGTCAATGGACCACGGACGCTTCCATCAGTTTACCTGTAGAATTAAGGCCACCACTACCGCCACCACCGTCTTTATTAGTTTGGATAATGAGAGAACAATTCGTAAAATCCTTAATTAAGTAGTCGCAATAAATGTTAGCACATCCATCGCGTAGTTGAATTATATGGGATGGCATTATTATTAATAATAAAAGCCGTTGGTTTAACAGATTTATGAATTTTAATTTTGTTTCATCCGCGGCAAAGTATTATCTTGCGGAGCTCACATTATTTTCAAAGACGTTCCACAGAATTCAGAAGGTACAGACAGCGGAACACATGTATTTTTCGAAATAAAAAATTCCCGACTACTTGTTTTTTAAATAATAATTGGCATTTAAACGCAACAATGTATGAATTTAATGCAATCATTAAATTGAATTAACTTTTATTTATTGAATTATTCTCAAACTTCGTTACTGTAATTCTAATGTGATCAAATTTGACTACTGTAATTCTAATGTTATTAAGATAGCATGGTTCTATCGATCTTATCAGATGATGATGAGTATTCGAGTCTTTGCTGGGAAATCAGTCCCAAGGAGTAACATATACAAAGGCACAGAAAATATATGAGCTCCTATGCAAACACTTGACGTACAATAAAGCAAGAAGGCAATAATGAATTTCCTTTCACAACGCTTCCAAAGCGCTACGGTGTCTTCTTCAAATGAGTCCTCGGCTATAAGCATTGGCTTAACTCTGCCCCTGGCCTTATTAATGTCGATTCGCACCGGTGGTCACTCGGCTTAGCCATACTCTCGACTCTGTTCAAGGGCAATTCTTTTCAATATTCCACCATCGTTTCTCTTGACGCAAGTGATGAGTCCATTGCCTATTACTGTTTCAAAGAAATCCGTTTTGTTTTCGAGGGCTGGTCCCTTTAAATTATTATTACGCGCTGGGGGTTTGGATAAATAAAAAAAATCTACCGAAGTACAAATTAAAACTGTATTAGCACTTAGAATACTTCACAAGCACTCTGAAATTCGCTTCTGCCGCTTCGCTTCAGGTAATAAGGTCGCTGTTTCGCTTCGAGTAGTTCCGATTACTAAGTGACTGCGTGCCATCTCTGCAACGCTTTTATAGACGATACGACATCCCTAAAATCGTCGAGAACATTCCTCACAAGTCGAGTACTTTCGATATGTGTTTCCGCTATCTGACAATAGATGGCGTTGTACTTCTCGAGAGTTCCAGATGCTACTAGATCCTTCGATATTCGTTCGGCTATTCGTCCATAGTTGGCGTTACTCTTAGCAGCGTAACATTGTTATTGATTTATCCAGCCAGAAATAGCAATACAATATGTATAACTTAAAGAATATATTATTAGTGAACGTTAGAGCCTTGCATACTCTATGCTGACAGGTAAGCAGGCATCGTATTAAAGGGCGCGGCTTAAGGGCCAGCCCTCCTTTATCATCGGCCAACAATGGGCCCGCCGAAATGAAATACTGGATCTGAACAGATAACTTGCCAGAATTGTTTCCGAGATATGCGCCTGTTTAAAAATTAAATTGCCCCTCGGCTATGGTCTGCTGGGAGGGATCATTGGATTTATATGAATTGTTGGGATGCCAACGATTTTCTTTTGTAAAAAATAATAATAATAATTAAATCAACTTTTCGAGATTCGTGTTCCGCAAGTATTTTGATTTGTTGTTGTTGTTTTTTTTTTTAATTTTTAATTCGCACTCAACGGTTCTCTGCTAAAAACTTGGAGTTATGGTGATGGATTCGTTTATCTATCTAGGCTGAGTGACTTATTGAAAAATTGCAAAAAAATACTCATTTTGTTGCAATAACAAATATATAAATAAGGGGGGGTCATCAGTTTTATGAGTAGCCTGGCGTTATTTAATATAACCTAGTTAAGGGCAGCCGAATATGGCATATTTGATTTGTTTCAATTTCATTTAATACAAAAATAAATACATACGCTATTTTCAAGATCAAAATCTAATGTGATATTATTTTTCTGATAATATAGTATTATCTTCGTGACCATTAAAACTGTATAGTACTTGAAACGTTCCAAAAAAGATAATAATAACGCGAAATTAAACCATAAAATTAGTTTAAAATTGTTCTGATAATGTCCTTTATATCCAGAATTTAAAGTCGAAAATAAGTCGCAAATTTATAGCAGTGCGCATTAATAATTTTCGTATTATCCAAACATGAGTATAATAATTTTCGTTTCATCCAATCCATGAGTAGGAATGTTACGTTCAGGTAAGCCTTGATTAGGGCTGTCAAAGTTTGAAAATAATTTTGTTATTTAAATATCAGATAGTCAGCAAGCGATTTAAGCACTCAATGACATAAATAGGAATAATCGGGATCAGTGATTTCCAATTTTCGCATCAAATCTCAAATTGTTAATAAAGCGTTAGCCATTTGGCTAATTGCGTTTTTCTTTTAATAATTTACCGAAACTTTGAGTCTTAGAGATGACAGGACACCCGAGTTAAGATTAACAATACACGAACCCTTATGAATTTTTCGGTTAATTTTATGCTAATTCGTTAAATTTTAAGACGTTTGAAGACGATACTGTTTTCTGGTGTTTTTAAATCACTAACAGCTCTGCACTCTTAAAATCTAAGTATGCCGATGATATTCAGGTATGAGTAGAGCTGTGCTATGTGCTCTAGAATAGCACCACACCACCTCTCTCTGTGGGTGTCGTAAAAGGCCACTTAGGGATGCTTAAGGAGCTTATGCTTACCAATTTATCACGATCGCCAACTAGTATTTACTAGTGGTAGCATTATATTGTGAATCCACATTGTTAGCTGCTACCATTTTCGGCGGCACAACAGTCATTCTTGCCGGTTTGAATTGTAGGACAGTAGTTTAACACAATTGAGACCACGATTCCATGCCACAAGGTGGGCGGCGGTATTCACCCAGTTCTGGGATAACGGTAAACACTTAACACCTGAAAGGCGTGAGTTTATTCGATCATCTATAAAGTCTTATGATTAAAAATACAAAGAAACAAATTCTACAAAAACTAAATTAAAATTCAATTTTTTTATATCTCAAATGTGGCACCCTCATATTCACTGGTACGAAATCGACTTTAGTCAATAGGCTCCGTGATTAATTATGGACCGGGAATTGTCCGTCGGCGGTCTTACGTGTGCTTAGCCACTGTAAAAGGGTTACTATTGTGACCATGTTTGGTCACTTCCCTTTTTTTCGAAATACCAAACCTACATTAGACAGGTTTGATTCGATTGTGATACAGCACTGCTTATTGCGTTATTCGATGGGAGCATTTGTCTACAAACTAAGATCCTATATTGCTTTTGTTTAATGTTAAATCTTTAATGTGAATTTTTTTACTGGTGGTTGGACCTCTTGTGAGTCCACACGGGCAGGTACCACCGCCCTGTACATTTCTGCCGTGAAGCAGTAATGCGATTCGGTTTGAAGGGTGGGGCAGCCGTTGTAACTATACTTGAGACTTTAGAACTTATATCTCACGGTGGGTGGCGGCATTTACGTTGTAGATGTCTATGGGCTCCAGTAACCACTTAACACCAGGTGAGCTGTGAGATCCTCCGTCCATCTATGTAATAAATAAATAAAAATGCACACTGACCTCTTGTTCTCTTCTTCAGCGTCTCTCATTGCTGAGGATCGTGACTACATGTAACTTTCCTCCATAATGTTTGATCATGGGTGGCATGGACCGCTCCTCTTAACCAATTCTGACCATCTGGTGTTCGGCCCACGGCGGGCTTGCCTTCTATGCGACCCAAAATTATGAGCTACCCTAATTCATATCTGGGAGACCGCATGATGTGTTCGAAGAAGCTCATAACACGTTCTTGGCAGATTGCACACACAGGTGAACTGACCTCTTATCATCATCATTATCATCAACAGCCCACAGTCGTCCACTGCTGGACATAGGCCTCTCCCAATCCACACCACTGAGCCCGGTCTACGGCTCTCCTCATTCACTTCAACTGACCTATTGCCTGCTATTAAAAGGTTACTGGAACTCATAGACGTAATAACGTGAATGCCACTAACCATCTTCAAGCGTGTAATAGAAGTTTATTTTTCCATTATTCAAGTCGAAGTGCACGATTGTTTCGCTGTGCAAATCGAATGAGTAGTGATGTATGGTCATGCGGACTTACAAGCTCTTGGTTCGATCATGCTTAAAAGTACATTCCTGTTTTATCAGGCGCTTCAGCATGGTCACCGTACACCAGAATCCCGTAAGGTCCAGTTTGGTATCCTCTTGGGACGTGACAACGTAACTATCCACATTTTCGGTTGGTAATTGTGAAATCACGTACACTCTTTACGTATTCATATAATTGTGGTAACACTGGTTTATTTGTCTAATTATGAGAGAGTTTTGTTGCTACCTTATTTTTTACTGGTGGTAGGACCTCTTGTGCGTCCGTACGGGTAAGTACCACCACTCTACCTTTTTCTGCCGTGAAGCAGTAATACGTTTCGGTTTGAAGGGTTATAAGTTGTAACTATACTGAGACCTTAGAACTTATATCTCAAGGTGGGTGGCTAAGTTACGTTGTTGATATCTATAGGCTCCAGTAACCACTCAACACCAGCTCGTTCACCCATATAAGCAATAAATAAAAAATATTCAAAACTTTCCAGTCATAATCATCGACACTGTAGATGAAAAACATCATCATTCATCCAATGAAATTGAGAGAAGAAAGAATTTGCATGCGTGCATACATACTCCTCCTCCTTGCGTCGGTTTCCTCATTACTGAGGGTCGTGGTCATGGCCTTGAAACAGATTGTTTTTTATAGTGCACCGCCATCTGTTCCTATCTGCAGCTGAGTGCAGAGCATCGTGCACTGTGGTATCCAGGGCTGCACGAATCTGGTCCGTCCAACGGGTCGGGTTCCTGCCTCTTAGTCGCTTGCCCTCGACCNGGGAGTGCCTCTGCCGTGAAAACGGCAGTTGGCTGGGGATTGGGGTGGAGTTTGGAAGGTGGGGCCCCACTGGGTTGTGAGTGCCACAACAAGCGGTGATCGCAGTGGGGGTTCAGTCTTTAAAAAGACTGTTTTGCTCGCCGAATAATATAAATAAATTTAATAATATGGTATGAGTGAAAATGATAGTGAAGTTGGCGTTTCGAATGCACAACTCAAGTACAAACTGCTTTTACAACTCAAGGTCGCGACGCCAGCGACAGCGCGTCAAGAATGCACAACAATGCCGCGATCGGTGCGACAACGACAATGTTGGACAACTCGAGACTCACGTTCGCGACGGCAGCGACAATTATTTGCAAAAACGCGTCCGGACTGAACGGCGATGCAATCGGAACTGTTGAGATCGTCCACCCATCTAAGCAATAAATAAAAAAAAATAAAAACCTTCCAGTCATAATCATTGACACTGTAGATGAAAAACATCATCATTCATCCAATGAAATTGAGAGAACAAAGAATTTGTGAAATGTATTCTTGTGCGCATGCCTTATATTTCCGAAAAACTTAGATATTTAATTGAGTTGCCTAACCGACAAGGATTTTACTACTTAATGCCATATATTAGATTTATTTTAATATTGCAAAGTTTGGATATTTTAAATTTGAAGTAATTTTTTTAATAATTAAAGTATCTTTTTGAATTTGACAGGTGACAAAGTTTTGCGTCATCATTTCAAAACAATTGTCTGTCAAAATTTTACTATGACGGCTTTACACTGACGGAATTGAATCGATTATTAATGATTGTATTGTAATTTGATTGTGCGATGTTTTTATCTTTCTTACTTTTATCTATACATTAATACGTGAAGCAAAAACTTTGTATCCCTTTTTACGAAAATTACGCGGACGGAGGAGTATGAAATTTTCCACACTTATAGAGAATATAGAGAAGAAGTGCACAATGCTAATATTTTTTTTAAATAATTCATAATAGATACATTAAATCAATAAAGAAAAGATTACACACACTACATACCGTGTATTTGACGCACACACGCATGCATACCTACTATTTATTGTCAAACTTTTGTTCTTGACGTCTGTGGTCAAATTGAGAATAGATTAAATATTGTTTGCCTTTGTTAACATTTTTTATAGTGTAGTCTTGGCGAAATTTGTGATTATAGAAGTATAAAATATAATCATAATAGTGTACAAACCTACAATTCCAATTAATTATAGTCGAATTTCGACTACTGCAGGACCTCTAGCTTAACGTAAAATCATTACCCAACAATTATAATGTAAAGATATCCATTTTTAACATAATGTATGTGTGACGATAATATTTATTTGTAATAGTTTTTATTGAAAAATTGAGTTCTGCGGTGAATGAATTTCGAGGTAATGTTTTTTTTAAATTCCTTTATTCATTGTTGATATTTAAAATTTTTTTTTTGTATATTTTTGTATTTGATGAGTGAAGAAGTTCACAGACCAAAGTGGCTACCGGAATTCATAAATAAAAAAAGGCCAGTGCCACCCATCCATGAAATCTCAATTTTCGAGGTACAAAGTTTTTTTTTTTTTTATTGCTTAGATGAGTGGACGAGCTCACAGCCCACCTGGTGTTAAGTGGTTACTGGAGCCCATAGACATCTACAACGTAAATGCCGCCACCCACCTTGAGATATAAGTTCTAAGGTCTCAATTATAGTTACAACGGCTGCCCCACCCTTCAAACCGAAACGCATTACTGCTTCACGGCAGAAATAGGCAGGGTGGTGGTACCTACCCGTGCGGACTCACAAGAGGTCCTACCACCAGTAATTAAAGTGGAATAGATGACTGCTTCGCGATAAAAATAGGCAGGATGGTGGTTGCGATCTGTGTAAATCCAGAAGATATCCTACCATAATATTTTAAGTCTTTAAATAATTATCCTACTAAACCGACGATATTGAAGTGGCAAGTATAATATAATCGATTCCAATACTATCAAAACGATATATATATATATTTTTATTGCTTAGATGGGTGGACGAGTTCACAGCCCACCTGGTATTAAGTGGTTATTGGAGCCCATAGACATTTACAACGTAAATGCGCCACCCACCTTGAGATATAAGTTCTAAGGTCTCAGTATAGTTACAACTTCCAACTAGACATGCTGTGGGGCATCGGTAATGACTTCTATCGAGTTCCAGTAACTTAAATCAATGGACCACCGCATAAGAGTTTGCTTAAGAAAGCACATACTTCAGTGGAGGCTGAATTTTGCAGATTAAAAATATTACAAATTCAGTTTTGTCTTTACCCCAAGTAATTTAATGGCGTCATGTGAAGAGCTTAGTCAATTTTCGACTCCAGTGAAATGTTTTATACGGGTATTTATAGAAATTCTGAATAATATGATGACTTCACCTCAGCCGGACGAGCTCACAACCCACCTGATGTTAAGTGGTTACTGGAGCCCATAGACATCTACAACGTAAATGCGCCACCCACCTTGAAATATAAGTTCTAAGGTCTCAGTATAGTTACAATGGCTGCCCCACCCTTCAAACCGAAACGCATTACTGCTTCACGGCAGAAATAGGCGGGGTGATGGTACCTACCCGTGCGGACTTACAAGCGGTCCTACCACCAGTAAAAAGTTAAGTTATTATTTCCTTGCGATGTTAGCGTCAGTTGCAGACGTTCGTGGCCTACCAGAGCGAAGCAACTCTTCCGTCACATCTTACCCGCTTTTTAACGCTTTGTACCATCCATAAGCAGATGTTTTTGATAAAGTCAATTCATTGTAATCCATCTGTAACATTTTTTGTGACTTCAAGCACAAAATTCCCTTGGCGATGAAAAATTTCAATACAAACTTTTTATACGATGTCTTTATAGGCGAATTTCAATTTGCAATCAGTACCTACACACTAGATATGATATAATTAAAAACAACACTGTATTTTTTCTAAATAACAAATGTAGCACAAACTGCGCGTCAAAATGGAAAATATGCCAATCTAACGACACCAAAAAAAAACCACAATGAGTTAAGAAAGAATATCTTTTGACAGCTATTATATACTTGCTGTTTTTTCGAGAATAACCCAAAAGTAATCAAAGGAAACCTCCATATTTCCCTAACACTTCACTTTTACAACGAAAGCTCCATAATGGCGGCCACAATATCGAACTCTCTCACATTTCCACGTACAGGCTCAGCTTACTTCTCGGTCATTAAGTAAAAGTCTAATTTCCCAGTTACACCGCAACACGTAGGGCCAAGGGAAACCAACCGTGGGCCGTTAGGCCGCCGGGCAGCTGAAACTTGAGCATATTAATGCGTTATTCAATTACCGCCCAAGGTCGTTTCCCACGGGAAGGGAATCAAGACGGATTTTCTTTTGGTTATTTAAGTAGTGCTTCATCTATGAGGATTTATTGTCATACTTTTTTTATTTGCTTCCAAGAGTTATCGGAGCCCATTGAGATCCCAACATGATCGTTGCAACCTACCTTTAGACATAAGGTTGAAGACTCAGTTATATTATTTAAACCCTTTCTCGTCATGCAAACTATAACCCATGAATGCTAAATACAATCTAGAGTGTTCGCATTAGTTTGAAAATATAGAACAAATCCGGATTATAAACAACAAGCATTTTACTGGTGGTAGGACCTCTTATGAGTCCGCACGAGTAGGTACCACCACCCTTTCTAATTCTGCCGTGAAGCAGTAATGCGTTTCGGTTTGAAGGGTGGGGCAGCAGCTGTATATCTATATATTATATAAAAATGAATTGCTGTTTGTTAGTCTCGCTAAAACTCGAGAACGGCTGGACCGATTTGGCCAATTTTGGTCTTGAATTATTTGTGGAAGTCCAGAGAAGGTTTAAAAGGTAGATAATATCAATTTTGTTTTCTCTTTGATATGTCACCCGTCGGACGGATTGCTTTTGTTTGTTTTGAGTTTATTTTATACAAAAGTTTAGGTCGTTTATTTATCGATTGAGGCACTATGAAGTCTGCCGGGTCAGCTAGTAAGCAATAAAAAAAGCATAAAACATGATTCATTAGTTACCTTCGAACAAACTCAAAAGGTATTTGGTATGAATTACCGGATCCCCAAACGTATCTTCAACGACTTAAACACAAGTTTATTTCTAAAACATTGCTTTGCAAACGGAATATTTTATCTTGAGTTTTCGAGGAGTTATCATTTCTGGATGTGACAAATCAGGTCTGTTATTTGAACGGTCTATTTAAGTAGTTTTTCTCGTCTTTTTCCCCTGCTTTTTAAAGTAGTTTTTTTTATTGCCCTTGTAGGCAGACGAGCATACGGCCCACCTGATAGTGAGTGGTTACCATCGCCCATTGTCTTCAGCAATGTCAGAGACAGAGCCAAACCGCTGCCTACCGCTTAATACTCTCCACAAGCCTCGTTTGAAAGAGCTAGCGTTGCATCTGGCTTAAAGTGCATACCAAAACCTATAGTCTATAGGCATCTGAGTCAATCTTCACACATTGAATTCGAAGTCTTAATTTGTATTGTTTAATGACGGTCCTACTCTTCAAACTGATACTAATGACCCCTTCGTAGCGGTCTCTCTTCAAGAGGTTTTTTGTTAGGTACTTATGGCATAAATGCACTTAAAATGCTTATTGGCAAATGAGGTATCGACATTATGAGTAAATTGGATGTTTGACTTCCGAAGTCTTGTATGAATAGTGTTTTGGTGCTTGTAGTCCGTCAAGCTTCGTGGAATACACTAGAGAATATACTCTGAAAATTGTTTTACTAATATAAGTAGTTACTGAAGGGGAAGTCTTTTTTTATTGCTCAGATGAGCACACCCTCCGGTGTGGTTACCGGTGGTCAAGACATCAACAACATAAATGCCGCCACTTAACTTGAGACAGCGGCTTGGCTCTGACCCTGGCATTGCTGAAGTCTATGGGCGACGGTAACCACCCACCGCCGGGTGGGCCGTATGCTCATCTGTCTATTAGGGCACTAAAAAAAAAGAAAAGAAGCATGATTTCTAATTCTTTTATAGTACAAGGTCTGCCCCACCCTTCAAACGTATTAATTACTGCTTCACGACAGAAATAAGTAGGTTGGTAGTACCTATCTTTGCAGACTCACAGGACCGGTAAAATGAAAAGAAATTTGTAAATCGTAGTCAGTTTAGAACATTTATTAAAGTTAAATCATTGAAGCCCAGAATATTTTCGTTAGTAGATGCTATAAGGAATGGAAGATTCTTTTGCTATGGCAAGCAATTGAATTTAGACGTAATTCATTACTTTTACTGTGATGTATTTTCTATTTCATTCGGCAATATTATGATCCATGCCTAACCAAGCCTAAGGCCAATACATACTTATGTTTATATTACGTTTCATGTTTTACTTTGCTCATTTATATTTCTTTGAATATTTACTTTTCTTATGATTGTAGATTGATACAAAAAGTCGAGTTATTTTATGGATATGCTATTGTTTTTTTTTTTTTTGGAACGAGGTTCCTTATGGGACGATGCGGAGGGGTACCCTAACCGGGAAAAAACGTCCGTAACGTAAGATTTTTATTAGTAATGCACACAGTGTACAACTTAACTTTGTAATAACGTACAAAACATTAAAAAAAAATTATCAAAAAAAAAAACATAATAAAAAATGTATACTCGAATAATTATTTTCTTTATACCTCGAATAGAACTTAAAATTAATATTTTTATACTAAGGAACTTCGTTCCTATACGGTGTCCCACGACACCGCACATTTTTTGAAGTGAAACTTCTTTAGGCGCATGAGGGTAAATTTTTTACAGAACGTCACGCAGGTATGCAACGGAAGTGACGTCAAACTACTATTGAAATTAAGTACTTGTCAAATGTCAGTAGTAGTAGTTGTTGTATTTTTCCAACTGGAAAGGCAAATGTATCATTCCATACAGCCGAATATTTTATATTTTTTTTGTGAAAAATGTTAATAGGAATTGAAGTTAAATGAAAAGAATTTGGAACATTAATCAAATAGTTTTAATTATTTAATTATTAATTAAATTAGTCAATTCAATTGGCAAAATATTAGTCATTTACAAGTTAGAAATCTAAACATAATGTGACTGTCAACACTGAGGTTTGAGATTGACATTTGACAGAATTTGGCGGGAACATAATATTATCTTCCTTTTTCCCTTCCTCTAAGTCTCGGAAATCTAAAGTTTTAGATTTGTATAAATATAAGCAAGACTTATAAATTAGTTCGCCAAAAAAGTTTCACTTCTGACATGTGTACTTTGTACGCACGCACTTTTTTTTTTGTTTCTGAGATGGTCGGATCTGGATAAATCGAGTTAATCTTGAACAGTATACGCAAATGAGTATTTAGATTTTCCAAAGCACAGGTGATCTTTCAGTGCTATTATTTTCAATGATATTTTTTTACAATGATTTTTCAATGCATTGACCATGGCAATGTCAGAATATTGACCATAACAGAGCCTCAACCAAGTCCGTTCTTACATGGTATTTAAGACTTTTTTCAAAAATTGTTTGAATTATAATGTCACAGCGCTCGGGAAAACATCAGTACTTCCAGAAAATACTATATCTCTGTTGAAATCTAATCTCTGCTTGTCCCCAAACTTCGTCTTTGATGTCACACAAGTGTCTAATGATGGACTCCGAAGTTTTAAGTGATATTCTTTGTTTTTCCAAACGTCTTGAAATGTTTTCCAATATCTCGGAAACGTATTTTTGTCTTTCTCATTCTTGTGTATAAAACTATATCGATTTCTCTTTTCCTCTTGTAATCAAAGTGAGATTAGTCTAGCTTGGAGTGGAGTCTAGATTAGTACTGGGCTGCATTTAAAAGTGATTTGGATTTAAGGGGTTTCTTATCTTGTAAAATTTGCGAGAAATATTAATGATTGTTTTCTGTTTAAACTAGTATTTGTATTGAGATGAAAATTTCCAATGAACTTTTTTAATAATCAAAGTTTGTTTCTACGAAAATTTATTGACAAATTGCAAATTTACAGCGAAACTATGTACTGTTATACTCACAATTCGGGAGTTTTCTTATTAACTGTAACTTTGCGTTAATTTGGAGACAGTTTTTTGTGTTATATATTTTTTAATATTATTACGAAGCCAAAGACGTGGCAGGTCAAACAACATAACAGGCCTTAATGGCACGGGTAGGTGAGGCAGCCGTTGTAACTATTCTGAGACCTTAGAACTCATATCTCAAGGTGGGTGGCGGCATTTACGTTACAGAAGTCTATGAGAACAGCAAGGTACGGGCTTGTATGTGCTTCTGACATCAACAATGTCAATATTGTAAAAAAAATGTTTAAAAAAAAACTTTTTTATCATAATCAAAACTGCTTATTATTACGGTTTAATCTGGGAATTTTTAATGTCATCACATTACTTCAGAAGCTTCAAGTAATTTACAGTTTTCGTGGTCACGGAGGACTGAGTTGGCATTCAACAAAATTTGAATATTATGCTAATATATTCTTCTTTATCAATCATAATTATCAATGCCTTCATGAGTGCGAATGAGAAGTATCGTAAATTATATTAATAAAATAATACTTAATAATTGTAACTCTGTTTGAAATATTGAACAAATTAATGAAATGAAAATTTAAATATTGCTCTAATGAAACCCTCATGAATATTATGATTAGGACGAAAACTTGAATTTATATCACCGACTTGAATTCATACATTTATATTTACATAGTATACTGTTTATTATCCTAAGTAGTAATCCATATTTATATGACGGCGCCAGGGATGGTTGAGCGGTAGTTAGGTCATCATTCGTATTCGGTGGAACTGAGTTTATTGCAATTGAAGTTAATAAAAACCTTTGCATAATAATTATTGAAACTCTCAACAAATAATTTCACATTGACAGGGTAAGCCGACAGTTTCCTTTCAATTGACTGACTGACTGACTGAGACTGAGACTGAGACTGAGACTGAGACTGAGACCGAGACCGAGACCGGGGCCGAGACCAGGGCCGAGACCGGGCCGAGACCTGGCCGAGACCGGGGACGAGACCGGGGCCGGGGCCGAGACCGAGACCGGGGCCGAGACCGGGACCGAAACCGGGACCGAGACCGGGGCCGAGACTGAGGCCGAGACCGGGCCTAGACCGGGGCCGAGACCGAGACCGAAACCGGGGCCGAGACTAAGGCCGAGACCGGGCCTAGACCGGGGCCGAGACTGGGGCCGAGGCCGAGACCGAGGCCGAGACTGGGGCCGAGGCCGAGACCGGGCCGAGACCGAAACCGGGCCGAGACCGAGACCGGGGCCGAGACCGGGGCCGAGTCCAAGACCGAGACCGAGACCGAGGCCGAGACCGGGCCGAGACCGGGCCGGGACCGGGGCCGAGACTGGGGCCGAGACTGGGGCCGAGGCCGAGACCGAGACCGAGACCGGGCCGAGACCGGGGCCGAGACTGAGACCGAGACTGAGACGACTCTGTCCACGTACCGCCATTTTATTTATACATTGGCGTTACGGCGTCTACCCCCTACATTTTTGTAATATTTATCAAAACAACTTTTATCATTTAAAATAATAATCAAAACAATCTGTTAATATTACTAAAGTCGTTATCCACGACATATATATTCATAACTATGAATTTGCTTTTTATATTTTATGGCTTTTGTAGGTCGAACCGCCGCCGATACCGCCTATCTATGGTATGGTACCAACCGATGATGAGTGCTTATCGTCGCTCGTGGATGTCAGCAATTCTAGAGGCACAAGCACCGACTTGCTTACCACGAAGTGCTTTCCGCGAAGTAGATGCAAATTTTTATGATCATGCTCAGAATGAGTGGAATTGACGCCGTAATGTCTATGGGCTCTGTGAAATACTTTAAATCACGTGGACCGTAAGCTCTTTTAGTCATTTACGCAATTAAAAACTTAAAATATGTATTTTTACGAACCCGCAATGTAATGCAAAGTCAGCTAGCAGACGCGAACGTGCTCTACCGTATCGACGTCGCATGAAAAATGGGTACCCTGCAGTCGACTCGACTTTGATAGTTTTGGAAGGAAACATATCTGGTGCTCGACTTTGATCCCTCAGTTTAGGAAGGAAAGATATCTAGTGGCTCGGACGCCTTTCCAGTTTCAACAAGACAGAAGGACGAACACGGGTTCAGAGAGCTGGAGTGGAAGTTGATAAGAGCTGCTCGGCCACCTCCAAAGGAGTCATGACCGCTGAAATTTGTGGAGTTACGTGTAAAAAAAACTCGTAAGAGTTAACTCAACAAGTTGCTCCTAGTACTTTAGGCGTTTAATATCAGTGTTAGTGGATGGGGTGTCTTCGTAAGGACTTGTCTAGACCGAGACCGAGGCCGAGACCGGGGCCTTGACTGGGCTCGAGACCGAGACCGAGACCGAGGCCGAGACTGGGGCCGAGACCGAGACCGAGACCGAGGCTGAGACCGGGGCCGAGACTGGGGCCGAGACCGAGACCGGGCCGAGACTGGGGCCGAGACCGGGGCCGAGACCGGGGCAGAGACTGAGACCGAGACCGGGGCCGAGACTGAGACCGAGACCGTGACCGAGGCCGAGACCGGGGACGAGACTGGGGCCGAGACCGAGACCGGGCCGAGACTAGGGCCGAGACCGGGGCCGAGACCGGGGCAGAGACTGAGACCGGGGCCGAGACTGAGACCGAGACCGACACAGACTAAAGTAGTTATCCACGGCATATATATTCATAACTATGAATTTGCTATTTTTATATTTTATGGCTTTTGTAGGTCGAACCGCCGCCGATACCGCCTATCTATGGTACGGTACCAACCGATGATGAGTGCTTATCGTCGCTCACGGATGTCAGCAATTCTAGAGGCACAAGCAGCGACTTGCTTACCACGAAGTGCTTTCCGCGAAGTAGATGTAAATTATTATGATCATGCTCAGAATGAGTGGAATTGACGCTGTAATGTCTATGGGCTCTGTGAAATACTTTAAATCACGTGGGCCGTAAGCTCTCTTAGTCATTTACGCAAAGAAAAACTAATAGTATTATTATGTATACTTTACGAACCACAATGTAATGAAAAGTCAGCTAGCAGACGCGAATGTCCTCTCGCGTATCGACGTCGCATGCAAAATGGGTACCCTGCAGTCGATTCGACTTTGATCCCTCGTTTTAGGAAAGAAACATATCTGGTGACTCGGAGGCCTTTCCAGTTTCAACAAGACAGAAGGGCGAACACGGGCTCAGAGAGCTGGAGCGGGAGTTGGTAAGGGCAATTCTAAAGGAGTCATGACCGCTGAGATTTATTGAGTCACGGCGAGAAACTCAGTGGACTCAAGTGCTCCTAGAACTTTAGGCGTTTAATATCAGTTTTAGTGGATCGGGTGTCGGTAAGGACTTGTGTGTTGGCGGAACTGGATACTGGTGGTAGGACCTCTTGTGAGTCCGCGCGGGTAGGTACCACCACTCTGCCTATTTCCGCCGTGAAGCAGTAATGCGTTTCGGTTTGAAGGGTGGGGCAGCCGGTGTAACTATACTGAGATCTTAGAACTATTATCTCAAGGTGGGTGGCGCATTTACGTTGTAGATGGTTATGGGCTCCAGTAGCCACTTAACACCAGGTCGGTTGTGAGCTAGTCCACCCATATAAGCAATAAAAAAAATACTGAATCTTGTAGGTGAGCCGGTTCCGGGAAGTAGCCAGCCGCGGCCACGATGAGGCGGTTATCGTGCTGCCTCACCTTATCGAATCTGTAAGAGCCCTTCCATAGTATTCATGAACTGTCATGCATTAAGCTCAGCCGATTCCGTATCTATATACATTTAGTATTTTGATCTAAAGTAAAATTTCTACGATACCTTTTTTTGTAACAACGATTTTTTTATCTTGCAGGACTCCTGCGATTACACGCGGCCTTTTTGTGCCCTTATTATCAACGCTAGGTACTACAAAATACAGCTTACGCTTCCAAAGTCAAAACAGCGATAGCTAATTCTAGACTATAGTCCTTTAGTACAAAGATAATGACTATCGTAATTATGTAGGATCCAACTTTAAGGTCTGAATTAGTTTAGGTTGAATTCCCTTCAATTGACGAGTGGTGGTTTGCGGAGAAATGTCTAGTCACTGTCATTTGCATAGGCTACAAACGAAGAGCCAAAAATAAATAATAGTTTAAAAAAAATTACAAAATACGCTTTTATAGAAAATCCAACTAAAAATTTTAATAAATTTGAATTAAAAATAATGTAAAAAGCGTGGGGTGCATGGTGTAGTTATAAATATTTTATGAACAGATATGAGTAGAAGGGTTATTTTGATAATATCCTGAAAAGCACCCCACGCTTTTTTACAATAAAATAATTTTTTCTTACACTATTTTTCCAGTGAACAGACGTGTTGTTGCGTTGTGGTAATTGAGTGTGGACTGTATTTATTGTTTTGAGATACTTATTTTACCCTTAAATGAAAAATTAAAGACTTAATATAAGAGAAATTTAAAATTGATGTGTTGCTTTTGGCAGCTGGGTTTAAAGAGAAAAAGTGTCATGGCGGACGTTGCTCGCGCTGACATCATTTTGACGTTCAGAAACTGAACACGTGTCATCATTGAAGTTTTTTTTTTTTTTTTGTTTGCCCTTGTAGGCAGACGAGCATACGGCCCACCTGATGGTGAGTGGTTACCGTCGCCCATGGGCTTCAGCAACGCCAGGGGCAGAGCCAAGCCGCTGCCTACCATCCAAGCCGCTGAGCATAACTATACTATACATGTTATTTGTGTTTTAACCAAATTTCTTCGGTAGCCGCTTATGTAACTATAAAATTAGCAACGCAATTAATATTCAATGTTAGTGAAAACGCATTTTAACTGAAATGCAGTCTCAATGCTAACTTGGTACGATTTGCATTTCGATGTCTCACTTCGAGGTTAAGTTGCGTCTTCACAGTCACAAAGCCTCAAATTCCATTTTATCATTAACCAAAATCATCCTTACACTCTTAGAAACGAGGACTACTTTCCCTTAATCAACGTTTTCGCGCATTCGATCTTTTGAGTTTCATCACGAATTCGGATTGCACTAAAGTCAGCCGTCTGCTCAAACCGGGATTATTAATGTTTGATTTGGTTACTAATAAGGGAATCCTAGATGCGGCGTGATTTCGTTTGGAAATGTAAATTGGTTGGTGATGATGTGTGGCTTAAATTCTTGCAGCTCTAGGTTTCTATTGAAATTCAATGGCCGGGCCATCAAAAACAAAGGTTCGAGAAGTATTTTCAGAGATTATGGCTTCATTAAATCAAGGGATGCGGTGCCATAGTCGTTATTGTATCTACATATATAGTTATTTATTCCCCTGTCAGACAGCCTGTCTGTTGCGTGGTGGCGAAGATCCACACGGAGAATTAATGGCATTCAAAACTTTTGTTGTTGTTGCTTATATGGGTGGAAGAGCTCACAGCCCACCTGGTGTTAAATGGTTACTGGAGCCCATAGACATCTACAACGTAAATGTGCCACCCACCTTGAGATAAAAGTTCTAAAGTCTCAATTATAGTTACAAAGGCTGCCCCGCCCTTCAAACCGAAACGCATTACTGCTTCACGGCAGAAATAGGGTGTATGTACCTACCCGCGCGGTCTCACAAGAGGACCACCAGTAATTACGCAATAAAAAATTGCGGGTTTGATTTTAATTACACGATGTGTTATTCCTTCACCGTGGAAGTCAATCGAGAGCATTTTTTGAGTACGTAATTAGAATCTTTAATTTAATTAGAATGTAAAACGCCTCCGAACTATAATGCAACATTGCTTCTCGGCGAAAATTAACAGGATCATGGTACTTATCCGTGTGAGTTCACAGAGCGTCCCAGCGCGACACCGCTGCACCGGTAGCTATTACTTAAGCTTATTAATTTCTGTCATTAATACGCTTTCGTAAGCTTGGTATGTTTATTTGTAACGCCATCTTTGTTATTGTTACAGACTTCAAGACGTTTGATTAAATTGAAAATTCGCACACGCATCAATTATCAATTTATAATTTTGTTTTAATATCTTAGCCAGTATTAATAGGATAGCAAAAATATGAGATTACAATAATTGTTAGTTCTTTAGGCTATTTAACAGTGTTTTTTAGTTTAGAAGCTACATACATATAATATATCATTTATTATAATTTTAACAGGATAATCAATCCGACTTCAGAATACTTTAGAACATTAATTTGATTATTATTAAGAGTCTCGTCCGATTTTGCGAAAAACAAAAATGTGAGCTGTGCTTTTCTTATACAGGGTGGCCCATAAGTCCTTTGAAAAGTAAAATTTGAATAAAACGAACAGGGCGCGCGTGAGCGGTGCAGGGGAAGCGGGGGGAGTAACTTCGGTTTCTGGGAATTTAGTCGCGATGGGGCGTTTTACCGGAGCGGACCGTGCGTTTTGTGTGCGCGAGTTTTATAAAAACGACAATTCGGCAACCGTTGCGCAGCGTAAATTTCGAGAACACAAAGGTTTACACAACTTTGACGACACTCCAACTCTTCAAACGATTAAGAACTGGGTTTCTAAGTTCGAGGAGACCGGTTCGACGTTAGATAAACCGCGGTTGGGTCGCCCAAGGACGTCACGTACGGAACAAAACATAGACACAGTGACACAGTCTATTCGCGAAAATCCGACACAGTCAACTCGTAAGCGCGCCAGAGCATTAAACGTATCGACATCGTTACAACGGATTTTGAAGAAAGATTTACATATGCACCCTTACAAAATTCAGTTGGTTCAAGAATTAAAGGAAACTGACGGTATTCAAAGACAAAATTATGCGAATGAAATGTTGAATCGGTTTACTTCCTTCAATAACATAATGTTCTCTGACGAGGCTCATTTCCATCTTAACGGGCATGTTAGTAAACAAAATTGCCGCTATTGGAGCCCCATCAATCCAAAACTTAAGCATCAGAAGCCCTTACATAGTCCGAAAGTGACTGTTTGGGCCGCTATGTCAGCCCATGGTATCCTAGGGCCTTACTTCTTTGAGGATGGCAGAGGGCGCGCAGTTACTGTTACGTCGGAGCGATATGTGGCTATGATCGAAGAGTTTTTCATACCAGAATTGCAAAACTTTTCAGGCTTTAATGCCAGGACGTGGTTTCAACAGGATGGGGCCACTTCTAACACCTCTAACACTGCTATGCCCGTTATCCGTCAACTTTTTCCTGGCAAAGTTATCTCTAAGAGAGGAGACATTTCCTGGCCTCCACGTAGTCCGGATCTGACCCCGATGGATTTTTTTTTGTGGGGCTACCTTAAGGCTAAAGTATACAACACAAACCCGCGGTCAATTGAGGCCCTAAAAGAAAACATCCGCAGAGAAATGACAAGCATTTCAGCAGTGACGTGCCGCGCAGTCATCGACAATTTTAGACGTCGTTTGCAAGAGTGCCGTGATCGCAACGGATTACATTTAGGAGATGTTATTTTCAAAAAATAATGCCCGTTTTTTAAGCTTTTTATGTAAATAAAAATTTAATTCATAATGTAATTAGTTTTATTTTAATAAATTTTTTTTCATATCAAAGGACTTATGGGCCACCCTGTATTTTTAAGCCTAATTTGGCGTTATATTTTGTATTCATTAATGCATGGGACAACCAAGATGTCTGTACAACGTTCCCAGAATGTATTCTCATCGAAATCACGAGCGTTTCTTGTAGATTTCTGTCTTCCAATCACATATGTATTCATATTTACTGAGACTAACTAATCCAAAAACATCAATAGAATTATTAACAATAAATAACTAACTCGGTGATGTAGGAATTAGCGCCTCTGACTCTGCCGACGGTCGTGGGTTCAATTGGTGTGATGCATTCCCGATCCTGCGGAAAGAATGGAAAGCAGTCGACGTCGCCCCAAACACGTCATTTCGGATCCTCCCGATCCACTAACGGTGCTTTTAGGTACTTCAAGCACCGGTCATCGTTCTCGTCGAACCCGTCGCTTGCGACGAAGGACTCGACGAGTAAATTAACCCTCAGACACAGCTCACTGAGTTTCTCGCCTGATCTTCTCAGTAGGTCGCGTTTCCGATCCGGCGGTAGATTCTGCGAAGCACGGCTCTCGCTAGGGTTTGTGTTAGTAACGTCATCAGGATTGAGCCCCGTGAGCTCACTTACTAGTTAAGGTAATGCTGATATAGCCAAGGCTATCAGCTTAGGTAGGAAAAAAAGAAAGGTGTGATGGTTGTTTGTTTGTTGTTGGTGTGTTGATTGGTTGTTTGCTCTTTGTCTGTGTGCTTATTATCTGTATATTTAAACACATATAAGCACATATGTATGTCAGACTCTGGTACCCATAATAAAGGGAATCCTAATTTGGGTCCGGATGACCATGCATGATTTGTGCCCAGTTACTTAATAGAAAAAAAATCTAGAAATTAGATTTTTAGAGTAATTTGGCTTTGCGGGTGGGTCTCTTGCCCAAAAGAACTTGGGAATCTCTGGTCTATAGTTTTAAAAGACAAAAGAAAAATGCTGATCTAATTAGGCTTCTGTTATCGATTTCAATTCTCGTTCTACTGAGGGGTTGTATAATAGATATAGCCTCGAATAATGTAATTTCTCGAAATCGCACCCCAATAACTGGTTTTATCGCTAAAAATCCAACATCATATTCACCGCAACAACAAAAGAAAGCGATTTCATTGGATATAAATTCATTTTTTATTTTGATACGTAAAAAAAAAAATCGCTACCACGGAAAGCAATACAAAGAGATTTATTACGAGGAATAAAATTTACAACAAAAGCCCTTTTCACGAGGCGTTAAATGGAAAAATAATATGTAGATATATATTTTTTTTTAAACGGGAATATGTAAAATTATGGTTTCCCTTTGATACGAGCGCGTCTGCTTTGTCATCGGTTACAGTTCACGGCAATTGACTCAAAAAAATTAACTTTTTTCACATTAATAATATTAAAGCGTTGTATCTCTCTTTCATTTTCGAGAGAAAGTTGCTTTTTTTTTATTTATTGCTTAGATGGGTGGACGAGCTCACAGCCCACCTGGTGTTAAGTGGTTACTGGAGCCCATAGACATCTACAACGTAAATGCGCCACCCACCTTGAGACAAGTTCTAAGGTCTCAGTATAGTTACAACGGCTGCCCCACCCTTCAAACCGAAACGCATTACTGCTTCACGGCTGAAATAGGCAGGGTGGTGGTACCTACCCGCGCGGACTCACAAGAGGTCCTACCACCAGTACCACTTGTTTGGAACTTGAATATATTTTCGTTTTGTTTATTTTTATTAGATTATTAGTGACCCGCCCTCGCTTCGCTTCGGATACATTAAATTTTATTATTGATAACTGAGTCTCGTGTTATTACCCGCGGTTATTATTATTATTGTCGTACCGAAGGTAAGGCCGCGGGGCGAAGCTAGTCTAAAAAAAGTTACCCTTATATCATCAGCTACCTATTAGTGAAAGTCTCGTCAAAATCGGTCCAGCCGTTCCAGAGATTAGCTGGAACAAACAGACAGACAGACAAAAATTGTAAAAAATGTTATTTTGGTATATGTACCGTATATATTATATATTCATATGCGTGTAGTAAAAAGCGGTTATTTTAATATTACAAACAGACACTCCACTTTTATTTATATGTATAGATTACTAGATGAGTTCACGGCTCATCTGATGTTGAACGTTAATGTCTGTAATTACTAGTTTTAATGCAGTGGCCTACCTTGCATCATGAGGAATATATACTGTAGTACACATATATATATTAATTGTTAAACTATTATATGAGTCAAAGTGGCTCAAAACTGTGAAAATAGGTATACCACGGAATGGGTCTGCGGGGAAGAGGAATGAACGTTTACATACATTTCATTACTTAACTAAAAAGCAACGTATGTTTTTTAACAAGTAATATTTAAGTTTTATATACAGGATGCCCCAATGAATAATCCTGAAACACCTCTTAGTAGAGCTATGGAGGACTCAAAATAAAAAATAAAAAAAAAATAAAAAAGGTAGTACCCAAATTAAAAATAAAGAAAAAATACCAAATTTCATGGTTAATTTAATTTCAGATTAACTTTTATAAGAAATTACACTAGGTAACGTAAAGGTATACGATTTCCTGCACATTCCTGAATATAGTCCATGTAGAGTATTATAACACCAAAAAGCCTATTGATTTCATTTATTTGTAGCTGTCGTATATTTCAGAAACGCTCAGCAGTATCGAAAATATCAACTTTTATTAAAATACGTAATTTGGGTACTATCAGAGAATTTTTTTTTAAGCTATTGCATGGCTTTTATCGCGGACCTTGAGCGCGGCGACCGAATTCATGAAATTCCGTAACGAAAAAAACCTTACACCGCTCACTCCGCCTACCATGTAGCTCGCGCTCAACACATTCACACGTTGCGCTTGTGTAGTGTTTGTGAATAAGCGCGTGGCGTGACGTCACACTGCGTGCGCATCATGAAAAGTCTGCCCATCTCTCTCTCGCGCGGTCTAGCTTATGAGTGTGAAGGGGACAGTTAAGGTTTTGCTTTTATTAATGCTTAATATAGCGTGGTCTTGTTTTATTATTGTTTTAATGTTAAATTATCATTGTCTAATTATAATTGCATAAGTCGATAAAAATGCTATGCAATAGCTTTACCACGGCAGTTCCCGAGTGCCACACGTTTTTTTATGTTTTTTTTGTGTCCCCAATGTCTACTATGAGGTGTTTCAGGATTATCCATTCTTTCTGGGACACACAGTGTGTTCAAATTTTTAATGCGTCAAATTGGCTCGGTCCGTAAATCTAGTGTTAAAGACAAAATAAATGAGCAGGCTGATGATATATCATATTTATTAGCATAATTATGTGAAATTGAATACTACTATCGACGCAGATGAAAAATATATTTTTCGTATCTGAACTCGATATTGTATGAACTGCTGATTTCGGGTCGTTTATTCAGTTTTAAATTTATTAAAATAAATCGACCGGTAATAAAGTTCGTCATTAATTGAGTTGTTATAGGAATCAGTTAACAAACAAACAGAGGAGAACATGATAGTCAACTTCCTTGTCTCTTCCAACAATTTATAATTGTATATAAAGGATCTATTATAGATTTTTGTTATTATGATTTATTTTAATCATTTTGGCAGTAAACAGTTTTATTATTTCAGTGGTAAATTTAATTTCAACGTTACACTTTAACTTTTATGTATTTTATTTGTATAATGACTGGAGGAGTGTCCGAAAAATAGTTAGATGGACTATGTGAAATAGGTATGCGAAAAAGGAGTGTCAATGGAAAAGAGGTTATACTGTGCAAATCCCAGATAATGGGATGAGGACAGGGAAAAGAAGACTCTAACTTGTTATTAGATTGGGTACTAACTTGCAAAATATATTTATATAGGGTATATGTATGATATTTAGTACGATGCAAATGCAAAGTTAGAACGCGAAGCAATTCCCTACAATTCAGCTGCTTACGGAAATCGAAATTTTTATTAGTTAAAGAGGTCGAAATGTTTATTTTTATTGTTGTGGGTGGGCAGACGAGATCATTGTCTGCGTGATAATAAGATATTCCGGAGTCCATACCATGCAACAATTCAAGTCGCCACCTGTATCAGATCGAAGTTCCAATTATGTTATGATGGGCTATTAACCCATCAAATCGGAACACGGAATCGCGTGGTGAAATTCATGTCCTGTAGGCTCCGGTAATCAGTCAGCACCAGAGTTGATGTAAGCAGTCCATGTCATTATTCCGTGTGAGTAATAAAAAGAAAGATGGCTTCATAGTTGAAATAAGTCGGAAGTTTATATTCACCCGCGCTGACCTACGTCATAACCTATGTCGTTTGTGAATATTTAGCATTTTTAACGGTATTAGACAAATTGCTACGAATTTGCGAGATTTAATTTTTTTTGCTGTAGATTGCTAGATAACTAGTAATTGGAGCTTATAGTGTGAGTGCGATCACTAACCCTGAGACTTGAAATCAATTATCACGAGTGAAAATATTGATAAGACGAACGCGTCCGCCCAGTGATTCGAGTAAGCCATGACTTACGTTAGTTATTGGTAAGAAGAAAAGCACTAGCTCAGGGACTATACCCGATTTAGAGATTGCATTCACGAAAATTGAATGGCGGAAAAATAAAAATTCACATTTCGAATATTATTCTTTAAATTTGTTTCGTTTTCGGAACAAATACGTTTTGTTGAATTTAAATTCGTATAAAATTCAATCGCAGAACATTCTAGAGCATTAAACATAATTTGTTCGGAATTAATTACAATAATTAAATAGTACTCGATATTACCCTTAAAACTGAATATGATTATTTACATTGAAACTTTTGTTCGACTATTATAGCTTAATATACTGCTATATTTAATTATTTATTGCATACATGGGCGGGCGAGCTCACAGCCCACCTGATGTTAAGTGGTTACCGGAGCCCATAGATATCTATAGCCCACATATATAGAGATATGAGTTCTAAGGCCTCAGTATAGTTACAACGGCTGCTCAATCCTTCAAACCGAAACGCATTACTGCTTCACGGTAGAAACAGGCAGGGTGATGGTACCTACCCGTGCGGACTCACAAGAGGTCCTACCACCAGTAAGTTTTAAAATAAATGTTGGTTAGTAATGCTAATAACGTACGATTTAGTCTTAGTAAGCCGAATTAAGTAACCGTAATTTTGTATAAGTATTTGGCTTCAGTTTTCGTACGTATACAAACAAAGATGTGGCGAGCGATAGTGTTTGTGGCGACAGGATTGCGAGCAATAAGTTTTGGTTGTTATGATGTTGCTATTAGCTGGTTAGAGTGAATAATTGTTAAAGGGAAAAATGTTTTTCCTTTCGTTTCTTTCCTCAGAGAAGCCCACAGTGGATCTTTGAAGCCCGCTTTTTTTTATTCCCAAATTTTCTAATGAAATACGTACTCGACAAATGTTGACGTATGATTTCCACTATGAAGGTAGCATCGTGTAAGAAAAATCAAACAACCTATGTCTGCCGTGAAGCAGTAATGCGTTTCAGTTTGAAAGGCGAGGTAGCCATTTTACTGCTATCCGGGCAGAAGTTCCCTAATTATTTAGGAAGGATTATAAAGTGTTGCGTTGGATGTATATCTTTGAAATAAAATCAACGGGAGTCCGCATAATTCTCTCCTATATTTCATAGACACTTAGTTTATATAGGTTAACATTCAGTAGGTTAACATAGAATATAAGGAATATTTCATACATCACAGGATGATTTCTGGTATGCTATCTATATACACACATTTCTTCTTCTTATTCCTAATAGTACACTCTTGACAGAGTGGTCGTGGTCATGCATTAGTCGAAATTCTGCGATACCGATGTTCTCGCGATGCGACGCCATGTGGCACGATGTTCACACAGTCACCGATTTTATAAGGTCGGTCCGTCGTGTTGGAAATCGTCCGCGAGATCTTTTGCCCTCGACTTTCCCTTGCACCACCAACCGCTCAGTGGAGTCCTCATTACGAGCGATCTGCCCGAAGATCTTCAGGATTTGTATTTGGACTGTTGACGATATTCTGTCCTTGATGTTGAGCTCTTTCAGGATCGAAACGTTGGTACGGTGCGCGGTCCACGGAATTCGGAGGAGACGTATACACACATACATATCTTTAATAGGTATGGGGGTGCTAGCTAGGGTCATAGCCGGTATTCGGTGGCAGAGCTATACTGGTCAACCTTCGATGGCACTATTATATACATAGGCTTCCAATATTCCAAGTAAAGCGGTTGCAAAATGTGTCGAAATATAATAGTGTCCAAAAAGAGCCAAATAGCAATCAGTCGCTTTCACATAATAGCCTTGTTCTTCAATTGATATGGGAATTCAGTTGATTGATGTCAACGATAGTTAAGGGACATCCCTGGACGCGGCAACGTTGTTATTGGTTCGGCGCGTCCATTCCCTACTGTTGTTTTTTTTTGTTTTGACAAAATTCAATGACTTTTATTGGGTTTTTTTAAGGGATTTTATGACCTGGTAACTAAGACTTTTAGGTCATGTCTTATTTTTATTTATATTCTTATTTTTATTAAAAATGATAATATGGTGTGAAATGAAAAGAAACGAGATGAGATGATATGGGATGGGATGAAATATAATCTCAGTAAAATGGTGGTCATTTACTGAGATTTTTTCAGTGGACTTTTTGGAGGATCCCGAGAAGTTACGTCCAGCGGCTTTGTTTCATTTTTCCACATTTGTACACTATTACAGATATTAAACAGTTAATAAAACCACTGTTATTACACATTTAAACATGAAGAAAAACTAAATAGACAAAATAAAACAAATCATATAACTTCATCCCTGACGTTCCTCAACTTTTATTGCCATTTAAGTCAACAGGGCTGTCATAGTTGTAATTATCGCTACAATATATAGAGTGTAAAGAAGCCCTTTCTGGAAACTCTCGCATTAGTGCTAATAATTTTTCTACATTTGTTTTGTGTTACAATTCCGAATCCATTACTGGTTATTGAAATGTGAACTCATCATTTAGTAGATGAATAATGATTTTCATTGGTTCAAGAGTCAAGTCCAATAAAGTAAAAGATCAAGTCAAAAGATCTGGGGAAATTCTAAGCAATGCAAACAGACTTGCTTACGTTATCCAAATTTCAGTGATATTTTTAAACTATTGCAGAGCTTTTATCGCAGGCTTTGAGGACGGCGCGACCGAATCAATAAATTCCATAACGAAAATAAAACCTAACACCCCCCACTCCGCCTACCATGTAGCTCGCGTTGAACACATTCGCACGTTGCACTTTTGTAGTGTTTGTGAATAAGCGCGCGGCGTGACGTCGCACTGCATACGCATCATAAAAAAATCTGCCCATCTCTCTCTCGCGCGGTCTGGCTTATGAGTGTGAAGGGGACAGTTAATGTTTTGCTTTTGTTAATGTTTATAAATATAGCGTAATCTTATTTTATTAATGTTTTAATATTAAATTAGTATTGTCTAATTATAATGGCATAAGTTGATAAATGCTATGCAATAGCTTTACCGCGGTCCCCGAGTGCCACACGTGTTTTTATTTTTTTTAAGTTTGACAACTATAATATACATCTTAATATGAGAAACCATATTATGGTAATTTCTAGGGGACGAACAAAAAAAAACGCTATTTCTTTTTATTGAGCGACTGATGCACAACATTTCCTATGTTGTAAATGACGGCTTAGTAGATTTGGCCACGAAGTATACATAAATTTCGGCCTAAGGGTGGTACGGCCATTGTAGCAATACAGATTTTGTTTTCGTGTCTCAAAGTAGCTTCGTGTAGAGCTAATAACGTTGTAGATACGTTGGGCTCAGAAAATTAATACCGCATAATACCAGGCGGATCACGAATGAGTTTTGTAAAATATAGAAAAGCGATGGCAGAATTATATTCAATGATAGAAAGAGGTTAGGCTATCTTCTTTATATATAAAAATGAATTGCTGTTCGTTAGTCTCTCTAAAACTCGACTAGACCGATTTGGCTAATTTTAGTCTTGAATTATTTGTGGAAGTTCACAGAAGGCTTAAAAGGTAGATAAATACGAAAATACTTGGAATTAAATAAAAATAACAATTTTTTTTTCCCTGTGATGTGTACCCCGTCGGACGGATTCCTTTTGTTTGTTTTAAGTTTATTTTATACAAAAGTTTAGGTCTTTTATTTATCGATTGAAGTACAACAATGTTTGCCGGGTCAACTAGTCGTAAATAATTAAATATTTGTGACTGTATTTCGTCTAACTGCAATGCTCGGTTTTGTGCAACTGACAATAACTACAAGCCCCTATTTAACTTGCAATGCTCGTCGTGTCCAGTAGATCTGACAAGTTTAGATTAGAACAAATATCTTTCATCCTAAAGAGTGGTTTTACATGTTGATTAAATTTCGATAATAATGCTGGTCATAAGGTAAGTGTGACCTGAATTGAAATTCAGGATTAACTCCATATAGATGAACTCTTAAACGGTCAACAGCATCATCATCATCATCATCATCATCAACAGCCCACAGTCGTCCACTGCTGGACATAGGCCTCTCCCAATTCACACCACTGAGCCAGGTCTGCGGCTCTCCTCATCCACTTCTTGCCGGCCACCGTGCGGAGGTTATCGCACCATCTAGCGTCCCACGTTACGTCTTCCAATGCGCGGTCTCCACTTGAGAACTCGTCTGCTCCAGCGATCGTCCGTCCTACGGCATATATGGCTAGGCCACTGCCACTTCAGCTTGCTGACTCTTTGAGCTATGTCGACGACTTTAGTTCTCTGTCGAAAAATCTCATTCCAGATTTTATCCTTCAGAGAAACTCCGAGCATGGCTCTTTCCATGGCTCGCTGAGCGACTTTGAGCTGACCTACCCTCAGCAGGTCAATAGCACAGAAACTTAATTTTATGTACCCATTTTATTTTGATAGCCGGTTTTAAGTTTTACCATGATGTAGTTACTGCATCTGGGGCTAGGTCTTATTGAGACATACTACCCCCGTCCGGGCGTGTAGCTGGAATATCCTCTTATGCTACCAGGAAAAAAAAGGATACTTCAATGGCTAGCTGCGCAATCATAAACATCTACATACGCAAATAATTACTAGCTGTACTCGACCGCTTCGCTGGGCATTTAAAATTAACATTATTATTTCTCACCCCCACAAACATTCTCATAATTACCGCCCCCGCAACTGGTGTAGGGAGTCTAACACTCATAAATAAATATTAGCATATCCATTAAGTACATGTATTTTCTACATGGATACCAAATTTCAAGTTAATCGGATGCCTGGTTCAGTAGTTATAACGGAACATCCGTAAAAACCACTGTAGATTTATATATTAAGTATAGATGACAACCCATTCCAAGTAATATCATTAAAAGCCTGTCTTTAAGTTTAGTAAGCGCTATGCGTTTTTGACAACATGTCTCCAAAATTATTTAAATAATAATTTTAAACATAATTTAATGTGTATATGAAAATTAAAATAAATCGAAAAGGAAAAAAAAACCTAAAAGGTATAATAAATAAAGTATTTCTTATAATCATCATTTACCCATGTTAGCTAATGAAATTCATGAAAACACTAAAGGTCTAAAGAAAGTCGTTAGGTGTTTAACAAGTTAGGAAACCTCACGGTTTTTCTGTCAGGTTCCTTGGTCACACAGGAGAAGCCAGCCTAAAGGGCCGTAGGGTTAATTGTAGTCTGTCCCAGCCCTATTTGGGTAAACTCAATAACGATTGGTATGAACGTGAAAAAATAATCTAAAATCATGTTATTGGATGATGCCGTTAAAGTAAAATACTGTTTTGTACTTTGTTTCTTACTTACTTCTAGATTCTTTTAGATACTTCTAGATACTTCTAGATTCTTCGTACTTCTAGATTAGATAAGTAGATTTAAATTAAATTAGTAGAATAAGTAATTAGTGAGTTATCGAAAGATGACTAATGAAATGTTGATTATTGACATCAACAGCAGAAAGCGTGATGGTAAAGACAACAAACAACCAAATTGTTAAAATCATTAAGATTGCTTTTAAAATCTGGTATGAAGAAGAACAAACAGGTTAGGAACATGATTATATGAGTCTGCTGCATTAGGCCTACCTACACTCACAGGTAACATTCTTTACGTACCTTTATAGAGTGTGATAGATACAAAAAGCCCTTCAAAACAATACCAACAAACCTTCAAGAAATAACACTCACAATATCCTAATTGTGAATGGTTAATAACAACTTAAAACGTCGATACGAACTTGGTACATCGATTCCCCAAGCGACGTGGCGCTTAATGGCTATTGGGGCCCATGGACATAGCCAAGTGGCTGCCACTGCCTAAGACGCAAGATGGAAGCCTTGCGTTACGTCTATCGTAACCTTCAAACGCTTTTTTTTAGCTACCTAACCTGATAGCCTTGAGAGGCTATATCAGCGTCGCCTTAATTAGTAGGTGAGCTCACGGGGTTCAAACCTGATGACGTTACTAACACAAACCCTAGCAAGAGCCGTGCTTCGCAGAATCTACCACTGGATCGGAATCGCGACCCACTGAGAAAAGCCGGTGAGAAACTCAGTGGGCTGTGTCTGAGGGTTAATTTACTCGTCGAGCCCTTCGTCGCAAGCGACGGGTTCGACGAGAACGATGACCGGCGCTTGAGGTACCTAGAAGCACCGTTAGTGGATCGGGAGGATCCGAAATGACGTGATTCAAACGCAAGAATGCTTCACGCACAAACGGATAGACAGTGGCCTATCGAATACCCTCGACACTGGTCTATATATTTCCCTATCTGAGCAGTGTTGGCGTTGGGCCAGCCGTCAGACGTTTCTTCCGATTCCACAAGAAGATAACGTCGCGGCTACGCTTTTGTAGTTACCGCGATAATCATCTTCGTGTAACTTGGTTCAGACCACATTATTTTGTTACCAGGCCAGCTCTAACTAGGAAATGTATGTATTAGTCATTTGAATTCCATAGTTTAAAAGATTTGTTGTTCTAAAACGATTTGTACCTCTAATAGGCTATAGTGTTATAATGGGATAGGTTTATATTTATTTATCTCGCATTTGCCAAGAATTCGCTTTTTTCCCACCTATTTGCTCGTATCTTATACCATCTGCTGGTAGAAGGGTAGGTGAGCTCACGGACTCAACCTGAAAGAATTTGCTAACACTAGCCGTAGCAAGAGTACCTACTTACTGCTTTTCTCAATCTACTATCGGATTGGGATCGCGACCCACTGAGAAAATCCGACGAGAAACTCGGTGGGTAAGAATTAACATAAAAATATTAAAGGCTTTCTGGATTTTTGATTGTTTAAATTATAAACCTTCATCAGTAGATATGGAGAACATCGATTTTTATTTTAGTTTCGTAATTTATTTTTAAAATATTTTACCAACGTGTATTTACAATGTGTATATAGTTGAAATATAAATTGCATTTTTTTAGCTGTAAATGACAAGTTGAGTTCACGGCTTACCTGGTGTTAAATGGCGACCGGAATCCATAGACACTGACTACGTAATTAGCGCCTCCCACCTTGAGACATGAGTTCTAAGTCTCCGTTTTTATAGTACAACGGCTGCTTTATCCTCTCTACAGAAAATAGACAAGGCCTATACCTGATGATGATGATGATGATGATTCATCCGACCGATTTCGGCCATGGTGACCACTTTGACTCCTATCCGTCGATTTGGCGCTCGTGCGCTCGAAGATGGCTTATATAGCCTATCTTTGCGGCAAAACTCCTTGCGCATTGAGGGCACGTAAGCACGCCGTTCTCATAATTATAGGTTATATATATATATAATAGCCTATACCTATATACTATATAAGGTACCTACCCGTGCGGACTCACAAGACGCCGTCTCACAAGTTTTTTTTTTTTGCGTTTAAACCTTATAGGTAAAACTCACGTAGATAATATTTCTAAGATATGTTTCTGAGAATGTTCAACATTAAGCAGGAGATTGTGCATTCAGATAATATTGCAACGGATGCATTCGATCTAGATAAACTGAATTCGTGGTTGAGGGCAGTTTGATTTAAGGCTAATTGCTTTTTGGTCTATCTAGACACGCGAAGGCCGGATAAGACTAGCGTTCAGCTTTAAATGACGTGTTTCTTCATTTTGTAAGAAAAGCCGTTATTAACGCTAAATAAAAAAAATAGTAATGTTTATTAATTCACTTAAAAATATCACTCTATCACTGTTTTGAATGTTAATGCCTAGTTTTTACGCGCTGCTTCGTTCGTGTTAATGCCGAAAACCGAATCATTTGATCCTGCTACATTATGTTTTTCTGTATAAAAGATATCTTAAGTCCATGTCTGTGGCAATATAATAATATGTATATGCAATGTTACATGTCGATCGGTTGAGTGATTGGAGACGTGATATTTTGCAGACGTATCGAGGGAAAATGCAAATACAATACTGGTGGTAGGACCTCTTGTGAGTCCGCACGGGTAGGTACCACCGCCCCGCCTGTTTCTGCCGTGAAGCAGTAATGCATTTCGGTTTGAAGGGTGGGGCAGCCGTTGTAAATATACTTGAGACCTTAGAACTTATATCGCAAAGTGGGTGGCGGCATTTACGTTGCAAATGTCTATGGGCTCCAGTAAGCACTTAACACCAGATGGGCCGTGAGCTCGTCCACCCATCTAAGCAATAAAATAAATTAGAATACAATGGCTGTATTACTTGAATTTTTAGTTTTGGTTCCTATTCAAACGTGTTTTAAACATAATTTACTACTATAGTTTGTGTAATTACTTGTGGTACAACGTGTACTAACCCGCATGGATAGAGACCGTTATGTTTGTCCCGAAGCAGCCTTGTGCTCCAATTTAATGGGTTTGTTTAGTGTCTGTACTACATAGTTGAGACTTAGACGTCATTTGTTAAGATGGGCGACAGCATTGTCATTGTCCTGCCCATGAGCTCCAGTTAACACCAGGCTCATTCACTCCTCAATGTAATGTTACATTAACATAATATTATTTAAAAACAATAATAGTTAATAAAAGTAACAAAATACGCTTTTATAGATAATCCAACTAAAAAAATTGAAAATACATTTTTATAAATTTGAATTAAAAATAGTGCTTTTGAGGATATTATCAAAATAACCCTTCTACTCATATCTGTTCATAAAATATTTATAACTACTGATACCCCACGCTTTTTTACAATAAAATCATTTTTCTTACACTATTTTTAATTCAAATTTATTAAAATTTATTTTCTGTTTTTTAGTTGAATTTCAATTTTTTCAGTAAATATTTTTTCCAATTTTTTTTTCTTAATATTGAATTTTCATCGTTCCTTAATAAGTATACCAAATTTCGAGTTAATCTGACATTTCAAAGGGGGTGAAAATCAATTTCAAAGATTCCGTTACATACTAACATACTAACGTCTGAAGCTAATAAAAGCGTATTAAAAACTAAAGTCCAGTAGGTTTGATATATGTATATACACCGGCTAATTTTGAAGGAAAAAAAGGCGTGGCTTCTTATTCTACATTCAGCATAATCGTGCAGACGTTAGCTACTCGTAGATGTAGATGCTTCTGAGTAAATATTTGCACGATATTGATTTAATTCTGATTCCTGCACAGTGCAAGCAGTCTGCATGTTCATTCATAGTCGCTTTTCTTTCAAACTCCGCCGACAAGCGAGCGTCTGTTATCGTTGGCTGATGCGTTCAAAAACTTTCATTCAGCTATTATTCGACGAACTCTTTTCATAGTGGCGTATGGCTTAAGTCATAAGCGATGTAATTTTTAATAAAATCTTCAATTTTGTCTCCCTCGACGAACTCTTTTCATAATGGCCTATGGTTTAAGACATAAGCGATGTGATTTTCTTCTATTTTGTCTCCCTCCACCTTATCCCACTAGATGGGGTCGACACAGCGAATTTTTCTATTCCATTCTCCTCTAATAACCGTCATCTGAACGTAATTTTTAATACAATTTTTACTAGATAATTTTTAATCAGACGTTTTAGTAAACAAACGTGGAATTTGTTTTCTTTGTTTTTTTGTTGGATTAAATCAGGTCATGTGTAGTTGAGGTGTGTAATATTTGAACAGCATCACGCCATCTTAATGCTCTTGAGAGTCTTCTTCTGTTTTGCATCAATAAGAATAGAACGCTTAGATAAAATATAGCTGCGGTGGTAAACGACAGTAGAATCGATGCACGACCAAAAATATTTTTAACAAAGTCGACTACGATTATTATAAAGATTAGAAGTTATATATATATTATTATTGATAACAAACCTGGAGGAATTATTCACTCTACATTTGATCTTTACAATTTGAGATATATTTCAATGAATGTGTGAGTTGTTGTCGAAAATTCCTTCTACGTGTCATTATGTTCTTTTCGTTATTTAATAGCAGTTCCATTTTTTAGGATAACTAAGTATTATAATTTTTGTTGAATATATGGGTGAACTTACGCCTTTAATTTAAGTTTGATTGTTACTGAAGAGTATATTGTAAGTTCACGCGATACCTTACCCCATAATCCTAGGGGGAGGGTAATGGGAGAGATGTGCTCCGCACTAAACGCTTCACTCTCCCCCCTTTGCCTTTTCATGAGTTCTGTCTCATCCAAGGTTTGGATGCTGGTTGTTGAGCAACAGGAGGTTTTAGTCTGTTTGACTCCGAAATACCCCGCCCGCCATTCCCCAGTGGAGAGTGCGAGTCCGGCGATTTCCTCCTGACCAAAAAAAAAAACCCTATAATCCTGATTATTTCTTGCGCTGCTTAGTTAAAAATAGACCCGGACTAGGCAACTAAAAATTTAAAGTACCCTTAAATGAAAATAAAGAGTTTTACGCCGAAATAATTTTCTATGGCATATTTTAGTCAAGTTTGTGACTTAGACCACACGCGAAAACGTTGAGCGCGGCAGATATTATTGGAAGTTGTCTGTAAAACGAATACCTATGTAACGTAAACGAAACTATGAGGGGTTTTTATTCGAGTCCACTTGTTGAGTTTCACGTATTCGTTCAATTCTACCGTAACTAACGTGATATCGGACGTGTTTGTATCTTTTCTGAATACGCAATAACTAGTCCCACGATATCACAGATAACATATTCGAAATTTTAATATAACGAAAAAATTAGTGACAAATGGATCAAAATTTTAACTAGTCCCACGATATTAAAGATAATAATAATATTCGAAAATTGAATATAATGACAAGAATAGTGACAAATGGATCAAAATTTTAACTAGTCCCACGATATTAAGGATAACATAATATTCGAAAATTGAATATAATGAAAAGGATAGTGACAAATGGATCAAAATTTTAACTAGTCCCACGATATTAAAGATAGCGTATTCGAAGAGTGAATATAATGAAAAAAATTGTGACAAATGGATCAAAATTTTGAAACTAGAATCAAATTGAATAGTTCATAAAACTGTTTTTTTAATAAATAAACATTTTTAAATGAACTATTTAACTTTACATCACAATAGAATGAGCTCAAATTTGTTTAAATATTTTCTAATCGTTTTCTACTTTTATTTTAAATTAAATATACTTATTTCATTTATTAAAGTCATTTAACACGTTTAAATAAAAATGAATTTTTCATTTCTGAGTGACTAATAAATTTTGATATCATTCCAAATAAAATTATCGTTAATAATGAAAATACACACAATATTATATTTAACAAGTAAGTTAATCATTAATTGGCCTAAAATAATTCATAAAATAAATGATAATCTCACGTAATATGAAAAAGTAACACTATTGAACTAATTTAGCCACAAAAGTAATTGCCAATTTGATCGGGTCGTATTATATCCCGTGTTTAACTTTCATCTGAAATTGGTAAACTCAAACTTAACTCCATTAATTATTTTCAACTAACCAACCAAATTAAGGTTGTATACGGGTGTGTAGTACCAAAAATGTAGCAGTCAAGCAAAAACCCGGAGTGCTTGTGAGAGAAAGCGCGTCGTATGCGGGGCCACGAAGTGTAGAATGCACCACCCTATAATTCTACGCATTGATACTAATACTCTAGAATTGACATGATTTTTTAATATTCGGTAATCGAAGTAATCTTCGAAGTAATCGAGGTAATCTTAATCGAAGCTGGAAGATACTTCAATGTTTCGATTTGATGGATAAAGTATTTTAGTGTGGATTCAATAATGTGAATCCATTTCATCCTTAAACGAATCCATAAATATGAAATGCAGACAATTTTGAGAGTGATCATAACTACCCTTTGTTCCAATATAATAAATTATATCTTATCATGTCTTACAAAACACCTCACATTAGTTAGACACATATTCATTAAGCGGTAGGCAGCGGCTTTTCTCTGCTCCTGGCATTGCTGAAGTCCATGGGCGACGGTAACCGCTCACCATCAGGTGGGCCGTGTGCTCGTTTGCCTACAAGGGCAATAAATAAAAAATTCAGATGAAGTAGTACCCGGCTTGAATCTTGGAACTCTTGAAAATCATTCTACATATGTGCCGAATGTTTGCTGAGTTTTTTTTTTTTTTTTTTTTTTTTTTTTTTTTTTTTTTTTTTTTTTTTTTTTTTTTTTTTTTTTTTTTTTTTTTTTTTTTTTTTTTTTTTTTTT
>NW_021011518.1:2094156-2128136 GCF_003987935.1 Bombyx mandarina | reverse complement strand
TCACCGTCTACAACGACCGTGATGCTCCGCCCATCCAAAAAGCTAGCGATCCACTTGCAGAGACCCTCGGGGATTCCGTAAGATGGTAGCTTCGACAGAAGTGCCCTATGCCAGACCCTGTCGAAGGCCTTCGCGATATCAAGGCTCACAGCAAGAGCCTCGCCCTTGCTCTCCAAGGCTTCAGCCCACCTGTGAGTAAGGTATACAAGAAGATCGCCAGCTGAGCGACCGTGACGGAAACCGTACTGTCGGTCACTGATCAGCTGGCGATCCTCCAGATACTTCAGGAGTTGTATATTAATTATTCGCTCCATCACCTTGGAAAGCAAGGAAGTTATCGCGATAGGCCTATAGCTCGATGGGTCCGACCGGTCACCCTTCTTGGGGATAGGGTGGACGTGGGCAGTCTTCCATGAAGACGGAACCCTGTTAGTGCAATAAGAGAGGCGATACAAACGCGTTAGCGCAGGCGTCAGCTCAGGGGCGCACGTTTTCAGAACCACTGCAGGGATGCCGTCTGGCCCGCTCGACTTATGGACGTCCAGGAGTCGGAGTTCCCGCCTGACTGCACGCTGTGTAAAGCAGATCTCCGGCAGGGAACTATCACACCGGAGGATGTTCGGTGGTGTGGCACCCCCGTCGTCCACAGTTGAGTTCAAGGCGAAGAGTTTGACCAGAAGGTCAGCCTTCTCTTTCGCACTATGGGCCAGACTGTCATCGGACTAGACCTGCAAAAGTTACCTTCTGCAGCTTTGGCGAGCGACCAAAAAGCACGGCTCCCAGAGGGATAGCTCTTCAGTCGCTCGCCAATTCTAATAAAGTTATCGCTGATCTGAGTTGATTAGAGGACCACAGTCTGTGAAATCTTAGACATGAAGCTCCAGCATTAGGATAATTTCTGGTACATTACAAAGTAAAAAGTAATAACACAATATGATTCTATACATCTATGTGGTCACGTGAATGTCTGGCGTAACGCCAGAAGCTGAAACCCCACGCCTCACGTCGGGCCATTAGTTCAGCGATAACGTTGACGCAAATTAACCGAACAACAACTTCACAGGCCCTACGCGGCGCAACTCGCAACGTATTTAACGATGCAATTGTAATGAAATACATTAACAAACGCTCTATGTATTTAAACATCATTGTGCATTCGACGATGGTAAGTAGGTTATGATAACAATTATTGCAAAATAGCTGACCCGACAGACTTCGTAGTGCCTCAATTGATAAATAAAAGACCTAAACTTTCCGTCCGTCGGGGGACACATCAAAAGAAAAACAAAATCGTTATTTTTATTTAATTCCGAGCATTTTCATATTTATCTATCTTTTAAACCTTCTCTGGACTTCCACGAATAATTCAAGACCAAAATTAGCCAAATTAGTCCAGCCGTTCTCGAGTTTTAGCGAGACTAATGAACAGCAATTTATTTTTATATATGTTAACGGAAATGTATGTAATCCGTCATTGTATACAATTCCTAGGAAATGTATGTAATTCCTAAAATCGCACGGAAATGTGTGAAATAAATTATATTATACTTACACATTACACATTTCCTAGGAAATCTATACATTTCCTAAATAGCAATCGGAAATGTAAAACATTTAAGATATTGGTGGGTACGCGGGGACAGCGGGACGAGTCTTGCACTACGGTCAGTTGCCAACTTGCAATCCACTGGAACCGGCCAGGGATTTAAGAAGTGCCTTTGCAAGAAAAACTGTGCTACATCAAGATGTCTGTGTTTTAAAAATAAAGTATTATGTACTTCCAAATGCCATTCGAGCTTACCCTGCAAAAATAAATAGCTATATGGACTGACAAAGTATTATAATATAAAGATTTACTTTTATACTTTGACATTTATAATTACTTAATTATCAGACTGATTACTTGCCAAATGAAAATTTGATTTTATAAGAATAAATATAAGTTGATTTTGTGATACGTTAAAAGTTAATAGATAGTTGATTTTAGAAGTTTTAATTAGTAAGATAATATGAATATATTATTATTATTTTACGGTATGACTGTTACTCGATTGTCTCAATAAGTGTTATAATAAAAAAATATTATTAACAACGTGTTTTATTACAGAAAGCATTTACTTAATACATTTCCTAATACGATATTGGAATTATATACAATTCCGAGGAAATTTATACATTTCCTAGGATATCTATGCATTAAATAGTTTTTCAAACAATATTTTATACATTTCCTAAATAGTATCGGAATTGTACACATTTCCTAGGATTTGTATACAATTCCTTGATTTCATACATTTCCGGTAACATATATATAAATAACAAAATTATTGACAAAAATGGAAGTCACGCAAATAGCCATGAAACGGGCTATGTTAGGCATTTCTTTACGGGATAGGGTGCGCAATACCGAAATCCGCAGAAGAACTGGTTTGACTGACATAGCCAAAGTGATTGCTTGGAGAAACTGAAAGTGGATAGCCCACATTTGTCGTCGCACTGTCAATCAGTTGGGCATAAAAGTACTGGAATGGAGACCTCGTACTGGACGTCTTATGGTGGCAGACAACTAATGAGGTGGATCGACAGCCTAGTCAAAATAGTTGATAAGGACTAGATGTGTAAAGCGAGAGACCGAAAAAATGCAGTGCATATAAAAATACCTATACTCAGCATTGGGTAGACACGGTTGAAGAAGAGAAAAAAGATTTTAACCTCATCTCTTAAGAATGGCAGCGGTATATATACACATACTTATGATAAGATTTTTTTGTTTGTTTGTGAACATGATCTTTAACTAAGACAATAACTTTCAAGTTAGTGCTCCCACCTGGCATGACAAGTTAAGCTTATATCGAAAACCCACCTATACGAATACCCTAACAATAAATTATTCCGTCTTTTAACTTAAATTTTGAATATACAAAGAAGCCAAGATAAATTCAAGGCATTGTTATGGAGAGAATGGTTGTACACAACGGATTCATGACAAAGAAAACCCCTCACGAAATGTAATGGCCGACATTAATTTATTCAGCGATCACCGATAATACGCTCTTCATCTTGATAGGTCTCTAGTGTGTGTGCAGTGTAGAACATAAAAACCAGATCACTACTAAAAAGTTTATTTATGATATTTTTCCACGTATGCGAGGAATTGGCTCACCAGGGATACAACGAAAATGCTTATAAACAATTAAATCTTCATTTTCGTTCGGAACCTTCTTTGTAGAAGTAATGAATAGCGCTCCTGAAACCGCTTAGTATAATTCTAGAGCTGGCTAAGAGCCTATCAGCACAATGGTTTTAGGAAGTAGAGATGAACTCTGATGAATTATCTTTAACATTGTTAAGCCTACAATACAAAAACATACTACAGTTTTTTTATTGATTGCAAAGGGAGAAGATTAGTCAAAGTGCTGACATCTTCATCATCTCCTGAACCCATTCGGTTAGGTACCGTCACTCTATCTATTTCTGCGTGAACCGGTAATGCGTTTTGGTTTAAAGGGTGGGGTAGCTGTTGTACAGTTGATTATTATGGGCTCCGGTGACCATTTAACACCAGATTGACCGCGAGCTCATCCTTCCCTCTTAACAATAAAAAAGTTACTCTAAAGAATAGCCAAATGTAAACAATAATTTTACCATTTAGCTAAAGTGAGTGTTAAAGAAAAATGTCTAAAATTTGTGTAGCCGAATATTTTGTCTTACACTACTAAGCTATGGGTGACCTCCGCTTTCAACAATCTTGAGGCATGGGCATAATGTGTTCTGACAGAATAATAGAATTACGGATGTGCCCCGATAGGAGCTAGGCTTGTTGGCTCTGATGACTGTCGCGATTATGTACGTACTCAATGTTAGATTAGGAAAATTTGAAAACGAAGAAAATGTTGACTAATTTCATTATCAAGATACTCATTTTGTGAGTTGTCGATGACTTATAGGATAATCTAGTTTCTGAGACGAATTCATCTTTCCTGTAGAGTACACAGAGTTACTTCGCGGAATAACCCAATAATACCTATCCGAGCTTCATTTACTAAAAAAACTTAGTTACAAGCGAATCCTAAAAAAGCTTTTCAGTGTGTCTAGATAAATTCCCAATCAATGCTCGGCAGTTAACTAACTCAATAGATCAAATCGTAAGCCTGTGACTTAGGCCGGGCGCCCTTTGATCGACGGCGAGTGATTAAAATGAACGCCAGAAATCTGGGGAACGGATCGGAAAGAGATTTTTTTTTCTGGTACTTATGTAGGGTGTTCCAGGCTAAAAGGGTTAACCTTTTGTTTCCCTGACTCAATAGTGACCCACATTAATGTTTGCGTACTGCGTCGAATTTCAAGATAAATCAGTCGGTTCATGTTATTGCTTCAGCATTGCAAATAAAAAATTGACCTGTGTTATTAGACCAGAACCAAATTAATTCCATTACAAATTTTTCTATTCTATTTTATCAGCGCATAGACGTCTACTGCTGGACGGTCTCCCCCATCCCCGATAGGTCTCCCCCAAGCCTCATCACAACGATCGATCCTGCACTGCTTGCATCCAGCGGATCCCAGCGAACCTCAATAGGTCCATCTTGTGGGAGGCCTATCCACACTACGTCTTCCGGTACGCGTACAAAATTTAGATTTAGAGAGATTATAAATAAGAGATTTCAATACAAAAATTGTATTTCATAATTGTCACTAAGATCTATTTTTCGAATAGCAAAACGTGGTACTGATAATACCAGTTCCCAAAAACAGCCACGGTCTTTATCGATACAAAAAACACTGAGGCAATAAATAAAAAATCTTCATTAATCCGCCCCTGATTCTACTACGGATATACGAACGGTACGTAGATGACACTTTCAATGTATTACTTACTTAACGGCAAACTTCACACATTTTTCAACCATTTGAAGTGCATTCGTAATAAATTAACTGGAACAATAATATTAGAATTTAATACCTTATTGATTTGCTCAGATACATTGATAAGAATTGCTTAGTTAATTGATTTTCAATTTGGATCACCTTCAATGATGTCGATATTATCATTGACTACAGTTTTTTTAATTAATCGTTTAGGATAAATAAAAATTTGAGTATAATGTTTGGTGTATTCGAATTCTATTATCTTATATTTGAAGAACAAAAAGCAATTATTTTCATACTACAGCGTGAGTCTGTGAATTTATTTTTTCCTCTTTAAAGGTAGACATAATCTGCGCCGGGAATCGCTGATATGAGGGTTTAGGACACTACTATTATTTCTCGACTGTGACCCATTACGTTTTCAGTATATCTCGTTTTTACTTTATATTTTTTCAAAACAAATCATTTGAATTTAATCTAAATGGATTGAAATGTAAAGAATAATATGTTGCTAGTGCCTTTTTTTGCATTATTTGTCATGAATTCATTTATGATCGTCAAACATACAAAGCAATTTAAAATTGCAATAATCCAGTAGAATTATTAGATCCATATAATATATAGTTCTTTGTAGAATTATCCAATCGGAAGGCCTAAGGATCCTTGAGATCAAAAGGGTGGTCGTACTTTTACTGGTGGTGTGAGTTCACACGGGTAGGTACCACCACCTTTCCTTTTTCTGTGGTGAAGCGGTAATGCATTTCGGTTAGAAGGGTGGGGCAGCCGTTGTAACTATACTGAGACCTTAGAACTTATATCTAAAGTTGGGTGGCGGCATTTACGTTGTAGATGTCTATGGGCTCTGGTAACCACTTAACACCTGGTGGACCGTGAGCTCGTCCTACCTAAGCAACAAAAAAAGGGTTTTTGTATTAATACCGATTCTCATATTCCCTTTCGAGCTTTCCGTATTTTGTGGGTATCGCTTCAATTTTCCCTACCTGCTATCTGATATGGTAATACTATCGTAAACAAATGGGTAAGGCTCCAAATATTAAATGACACTAGAAGGTCGGAAGCCAATTTTCCCTTTGCCTTATCGCAAAAATTATATTTTTGGAGAACTATACACAACACGAATTGTCTGACTTTAATTTAGCTCTTGGATAACTTTTCTATTCCTATTGTGTACTGGCTTTAGTTTAGCACGTAGTCTTATGTTTGTAAAGGAATTACAATGTCTTTTCGTATTTCTGAAAACTATTTCATAGTTACCTCATTGTCACGTGTTGCAGAGCCAATGTGACCTTTATTGATCTTATACTAATTTATATGACAAAATCTATCAATTACAATTTTGAAATTTTTTTTTAGATGTCAAGTCTTCGTGACCTAAAAGATAAGACGTCCGGTGCATTCGTATCTAGCGATGCAACGGTGTTCGAATCCCGCAGGCGGGTACCAATTTTTCTAATGAAGTACGTACTCAACAAAAGTTCACGATTAACTTCCACGGTGAAGGAATAACATCATGTAATAAAAATCAAACCCGAAAAATTATAATTTGCGTAATTACTAGTGGTAGGACCTCTTGTGAGTCCGGACGGGTAGGTACCACTACCCTACCTATTTCCGCCGTGAAGCTGTAATGCGTTTCGGTTTGATGGATGGGGCAGCCGTTGTACTGTTAAAACTGAGACCTTACAATAATTCATGTCTCGAGGTGGCTTTTACATTGTAGATGTCTATGGGCTCCGGTAACCACTTACTACCAGGTGGGCCGTAAGCTCATCCAGCCAAATAAGCTATTAAAAAAAATATATATATATATATATATATTTACACATAGCAAGCATACATTAATAAATATCATTTCAAATTAATATTGTTCAAAAAACCAAATTTTAATATGAATTTGATAGGAACAATTTCAACTAGAATATCAATTTAAGTCCTGGAATATCTCAATGGACGTTGAATTCAAAATTAACTTATTGGATTTCTTAGTGCTGGAGCCTGATAACTCAATAACTATTCCACGAAGCAGGTTTCATCCTTTTACCTATATTAAATTAAGCTGAATCCTAGTCATGCCTTTAGAACTTTTTCATTCCTTTTTTTTTACGATTTTCGTTTCCGTTGTAGCGGCTTAAAGTAGGAATGTGACCACGATTTCTTGCGGACAATTTTTTTTTTTTCGTCCGTAGCTAGACAAGCGAACTCACATTATGATATTGTACCAGAGCCAATGGATTTCAGAACGTGAATTCCGTCACCCACCCATCTAAGGAATAAATAAAATTGGCCAAATCGGTCCAGGCGTTCTCGAGTTTTAGCGAGACTAACGAACAGCAATTCATTTTTATATATATAGATACTTTATCGACAATCTTGATGTATTAGTGGAAAAGACTTGTGAAGTATAATAAGGTCCACGTTTCATAAATATTTCAATTAAAAAAATAATCTCAACAAATACACCACGTAGCGAGTACGTGGTTTTCCGACTATGAAATCAACTCGGTTCGCAGTAGCCGCCACAGTGTATAAGAGTCTTTACGCTCTCAAAGAGTCCAGACGAGCTTTCAGCCGACGTTTATTCATTCCCGGAAATCCAGAGTCACATTTAAGAGACCTTAAACTACGCAGTGGCGTTTAGTTTTGAGTTGAAACAAGTAATATTCTCCTAAGTCCTTTGAGTAAGTAGTATTACAGGTTGCATGCCCACTAATCTGTACTTATACCTTGATATTTAAAACGTGAAAGTTTGTGTGTTTGTTACCGAATCACATAAAAATGGATCATCAATTGACAATACACGTAAACCTTGCTTGGAATTGGTTTGTGGATGTCTACGGGCTCCAGTAACTATTTAATACCAGGTGGGCTGTGAGCACATCCACCCATGTAAGCAATAAAAAAATACTATGTTAAATTCCACAAAACCTACGTTAATTAATTCATATTTCAAAATGGCAGCTCTCAAAATTTTACATTTAGGACAATTTGACTAATACACGTGTATTATAAATGAAGTTAATTTATACGCATTGTATATCTATATATTAATACAAAAACTTTGTATCCCTTTTTACGAAAATTGCGCGGACGGAGGAGTATGAAATTTTCCACACTTATAGAGAATATAGAGAAGAAGAGCACAATGCTAATATTTTTTTAAATAATGCATAAAAGATACATTAAATCAATAAAGAAAACATTACGCACACTACATACCATGTATTTGACGCACACACGCATGCATACTATTCATTGTCAAACTTTTGTTCTTGATGTCTGTGGTCAAATTGAGAATAGATTAAATATTATTTGTCTTTATTAATATTTTTTATAGTGTAGTCTTGGCGAAATTTGTGATTATAGAAGTATAAAATACAATCATAATAGTGTACAAACTTACAATTCCAATTAATTATAGTCGAAATTCGACTACTGCGGGGACCGCTAGTCTATATAAAGTATTAGTATAATCATTCAAATGGATAAAAGATGGTGTGTTCTACGTTCTAAAAACTATTTATGTCCCTTTTCAATCTAAGTCAAGGATCGCTAAAAACTGAATCTCTGTTTCGAAAAACAAATCACAAAACGGAATAAATTATTTATTCAGCCAAAGCAATAAATATAATGTTACAAATTTAATAACAGCAAGGACCGCATCGAACAAAATTTTACCACGTTTTTTATGTTCGCTTTAGCACAACAACAAAAAAAAAGCCGTTATAATTGCTTTTTTTTACTTTACAAAGAACATGGGGATGCGATATTATTTTGTAATGCTATATCGGAAGCCAATTTACGGGCGCGCATTCTTCCTGTTTCCGTTACCATTCTGTCACGTGTGTTCTGTTATATTATTGTCTCTTTCTAACCTGAGGCTTTCCACAGCTAATGTTGGAATTTGAGGCGCTTCACCCGGCCGCACAAAACATTCCTGAAAGGTGTTCACGAAATACGTTCAAGGCGTGTGTACATCGTATTGTTTTTTCGGAATTTAAATTAATAGGGTCGTATTATAAGAACAGCTTTTATTGAAAAATAGCCGCTATTTTTTGGATAGAGTAGTCGTTATTCCAATGACTTACTTCCAAGTTTACTGTATTTTTATTTATTTATTTAATTTGCATCGCTATATACGAATGCACCGGACGTCTTATCCTTTAGGCCACGACGACTTCAAAAAACTGTAGGTATAAAGTCCGCTTTATGATTAGCTTCTAAGTGTAATTTGATACGCTGCAGCCTGGCTGTGCTCTTAGCCTTGCAAGAGTCCATGGGTACCGGTAATCAGCTACCATCGGGTGGACTGAAAACTCAATAGCAATAAAAATACTGCGGTAACTCAAGGATTTTGGGGGTAAAGCCGTACCACAACCAGCCACTTCAATTAGATAAATAAGATGTGAAGAAAGTGTAGATTGTTATAAATATAAATATAATTAACTAGCAGCCCGCTCCGGCTCCGTTCCGGCTCCGCTCGGGTCTTTAACAAAAATTTCAATGATATTGGACGTTGTTTTATTTAAAAAATAAAAGAACGCTTATTGCAGCATAACTATAATAGTTAGACATATACTGTCCCGACACTTTTTGTAAATAATAATGTGTTCTACAAAGTCGTAGTACCTACATTATTTTATTCTATCATCAATAGTTTTCGCAGGGCACGCGATGTAAAGAATATTTTAGGTAATTTTTTTACACCTTGGGTTACATTATTGGAGTTTTAGGAAGGATCCCTAATTTTTTTCAAAAAAGATTCTATGTCACTTGGGAATAGTGTAGCTTCGAAACAGTGAAAGAATTTTTCAAATCGGTTCAGTAGTTTCGGAGCCTATTCAATACAAACAAACAAATATTTCCTCTTTATAATGTTAGTATAGATCAGTGCTTCTCCAAACTATTTTGGAAATAGTCATCTGCTTCACTTTTGTTGTTTATTATGCTACACGAACCATAAAAAAAAAATTAAGCTTATCTAACCATCTCACATTACTCAAAACAATTGCACGTAAGTAAGCATTTTATAACGAACTAGCGACCCGCCCTCGCTTCGCTTCGGAAACATTAAAACACACATGAAACCAAAAAATAATAATAATAATAATAATAAAAAAAGTAGCCTATGTTCATCAGGGACAATGTCGGCTTCTAATGGAAAAAGAATTTTTCAAATCGGTCCAGTAGTTTCGGAGCCTATTTGAAACAAACAAACAAACAAATCTTTCCTCTTTATAATATTATATATAGATTTTCGATACCTAAATAAAGACTTCATATTTAGCTCACTCTGTTTATCAAGCAAGATGTTAATTAATACAACCTATTTTCTGAACAAATAATCCAGATCGCATATTACTTGTACTTATAACATACCCCTCGTTACCCGTACCATAGTTTTTTTTGGAAGCGAGTTAGCTGAAAGTCATTGTTAACTCAAATTATTTTTGGGCGAAAAATTTCCAAGCCTAATTCTATTATTAAGAAGAAACGGGCTGTTACATCGCTATCTAGTGATAAGTATTAAAAATAAATAGATTAAAAAAACCGCTGCCAATATTCAGCAGACAATAATAACAGTAATAATACAGTAACAACAGTAATAATGCAGTAACAATAATAGCCATACGTCACTGGATGACGCTGTATGAAGTCGTATCCCTCAATCACCAAAGGAAGACTTTATTATTTCTTCTATTATTTCATTTAACTAACCAACCAATACACTCAATGCTTACAGACAGTCAGTTATTATTCTATCTCCATCTTACCGTGTATCAATCATGAAAAGCTGGCCTCGATTCGAGTACTTAGCCTAGCTGAGCTTTTAGTGAAAACCTTCTCATCTTCCACTTCTTCTTTCTTTTTTTTTCTTTTTTATTGCTTAGATGGGTGGACGAGCTCACAGCCCACTTGGTGTTAAGTGGTTACTGGAGCCCATAGACATCTACAACGTAAATGCGCCACCCACCTTGAGATACAAGTTCTAAGGTCTCAAGTATAGTTACAACGGCTGCCCCACCCTTCAAACCGAAACGCATAACTGCTTCACGGCAGAAATAGGCAGGGTGGTGGTACCCACCCGCGCGGACTCACAAGAGGTCCTACCACCAGTAATTACGCAAATTATAATTTTGCGGTTTTCATTTTTATTACACGATGTTTCTTCACCGTGGAAGTCAATCGTGAACATTAAATTTGTGGAGTACGTATTTCATTAGAAAAATTGGTACCCGTCTGCGGGATTCGAACACCGGTTCGTGTTGAAGCGATCAACACGAATGCACCGGACGTCTTATCTGTTAGGCCACGACGACTACTTCTTGCAGCAGTATAATTATTACTTTATTTTACTGTCTAGTTTCATTACTTTTTTTCTAATTTTTATTCTGATTAATGGTCATGAGTTAAGCTTACTAATAACATTTTCAATGTTTTTCATCTTTGAACTCTCGTGGGGCGGTAATATTACCTACCTTTAGTCTTTTGACCTTCAGCATCATCAAGGGAATCTAAATACAGTCGCGTAAATATAAAATCTGTTCAGTAAGAAGAAAATTATGACTTTTTAGAATTTATGTCACAAACATAATATAATCTTTCTTTGAAAAAGAAGTCAGTTTTTACGTAGGATATACATATTGTTAAACAAAACTTACTCTGCAGGAAAGAGATAGAGCATTCTTTCTCAATCTCCGTCAAAACTTTGTTTAGAACTTTATTAACCACAGTTGTTTCTTTAAAACATATATTCGATTAGAATCTATTCAGAAGGCTATTAATTTAGTTAATTATAAGGTAGTTCTACTTTTGTATGTTTCTAATGTTTATATTCAAAACTATAGTCGACGTGAAATTTTGCTATAAACTATTCGACTCAAACGTGCCAATGGTAAGAGCCATCCGAATATCGTAGGAAGAAGTTGGCGAATCAATTTGAAAGTTGAGCCGGGCCAGCGTTTTCGGCGCGCAATTTACTCCGCTATGTAGGCCGCTTCTGTTTGTGTTGCCTCTTCTGTGACAACAGAAGGTAAAATAACAACTTAAACATACTATTTTTACGTTTATCACCCTGTTTTTAGGGTTCTCGACACAAACTATACGATCTAACGCGTGATACTTTCAACGTATCAACACGTTGGAATAAATGTGGAATTCAGAAACTAAAGTCAGTCATTTAATGATAAAGAAGTTACCAATATAGCAAATAATATACTAGAGTCGACGTAAATGTTACTGTCATCTATTAATGTGATCCCAATGATCGAAGAAAAAACATCTCTTGTACCGATACCACTGGTTGTTCACCTGTATTGATAGAGTAGTCGTCGTGGCCTAAAGGATAAGACGTCCGGTGCATTCGTATTTAGCGATGCATTGGTGTTCGAATCCCGCAGGTATCAATTTTTCTAATGAAATACGTAGTTTACAAATGTTCACAATTGACTTCCACGGTAAATGAAGAACATCGTGTAATAAAAATCAAATCTGCAAAAATTAAAATGTGCGTGATTAGCGGTGGTAGGACTTCTTGTGAGTCCGCACGGATAGGTACCACCACCACGCTTATTTCTGCCGTGAAGCAGTAATGCGTTTCGGTTTGAAGGGTGGGGTATCCGTTGTAACTAACAGTTGTAACACCAGGTGGGCTGTGAACTCGTCCACCCATCTAAGCAATAAATAAAAAATAGGATTATTGATCCATCGTTAGAAGTTACGCCACCACAGAAAACACGATTATTTACAGAAGAAAATGCTTCACAATTATTACGTTGATCGACTCCTGAATTAAGCAAGTGTTCGTTCTGTCACTTTCTGAAATAGAAAATGCAGATGATGAAGTTAATTGCTCTTCTCCCTTAAGTCTACGTCCAAACAGAATCCACAAAAAAAAAAAACGCTGACAAACAACAAATATTTGGAAGAAATAGATACTCTTCAAAAATCTTTAATAATGCCTAGTACAAGCAAAACTCCAACGCCAAGAGTTATTGAAAATGTTATGCCAACCCCATTCAAAACAATACCTATGCCTTTCAAGAACGCATTTTTTTTCGAAAAACCGAGAATAATTCCAAAACCAAAGAAGGTTAGAGAATAACAAAGAAAAAGAAAAACTTAAACAAAATTAAATGATAAAATGCGAGGCATTAGAAAAGATAAAACAAAAAGAAAATAATAAAAGAAACACAGACTAAACAGAAAAAAGAAGAATCAATAAAAAATGGTAATCAAGGTATTAAAAAATGTTGTGGAGATGCATCACTTCAACACCATAGATAGTTGCAATATTTCAATCCAAAACCCTTCTGACAGACAATTTTTTTTTTTAATAAGAAATGTCATAAAACGAAACATAGACTCAACAGCAATACAAAATGTTAATTCCATTTTTGACGAAAATTTTTTTTTGCCGTTTACAAATATTTACATACATACCTATCCTTATTTTTCTTTCTCACTTTCAAATAGTGCGAAATACCTCTGTAATAGAGATAGATGATCTTACCTTAGTAACTATACCGGTGGATTTCAAGCAACATTTATTATTTATGTATAATATTTAATGTAAGTGGTGGTGCTGTTTTATTGTGCTGTTTTATTGTGCAGTAGAACAGCTTTTTCCCCACTCACTCCTACCACTAATTTGTAGCTAGGATGCACAGCAACTACACGAAGACTGACCGATGAGTTTCAAATATCTCAAGGGAAAGGTAAATTTTCTCAGGATTAGGCCACGTACTTAATTAGAAGACTAAATAAGGTGTAGGGATATAGATTCCATAGGGAAATAAATCTGATCACGTAAAGTAAGATATAATTAAATGGCACTACACTAGAAATTAAGAAGCTTTATAGTTGAAATATATTAATATAATATACATAATTAAGGAACCTACGTTATGAGCTGCAATGTCACTTATAGTGCCGATAATAATACATTTGAAGGACTGGCTGGGTGAAAATTAAAAAGTCCACGTTTTTTCCATTCACCTGCGGAACCCTAAAATGAAACAAAATGAAATTTAATTACGAAGACTGACTTATTCAAAATCATTCGAGATTTAATCTAACATTCTGTCCTAAACTTTCGGACCTCGAAACTCGAAGATAACAACGAGAGATGGTCCCCCCGAAACTTAATTCTGTTTATTAAAATTCATTCTCGCTCCTTTTAACAATGTTTTTAATTAGTGAGCTCGACTCGGAACGGAAAATTAAAAGTTTATAGACCGCCTTCTTTTCGTGAACGTTACAGCTATCATCACGCTGCAATCAAATCTTGGCTTCATTAAGAGTTGTTTAACGTTAAATTTTATGTGGACATTAAATAGTTTTGAGAGCGCCGCAGACCGTAATTTTTGCGTAAAATACATGGTGAATTGAAATCAAATATTATTAACGTGTAATAAACGGGAATAACAATAAGAGTTACGTTCGAAAAGTTAAATATAAGTCATGCTCTGCACTGCACGCAATGGACGTCGAAAAAAGCAGACAGTCTCGCTGTCTTAGGCAGCGGCTTGGCTCTGCCTCTGGCATTGCTGTAGTCCATGGGCGATGGTCACCACTCACCACCAGGTGCGCCGTATGCTCGTATGCCTACAAGGGCAAAAAAAAATAAAAAAAATGAGCGCTTAGAAGCCACGGAGAATCTCCGGAAACTGTATGCCAATTAGTTTCGCTTTACATCGCGTGTTTTTATTACTGAAAACAAATCTTATAAATTTGCTGCTGGTAAAGTAGCCGGGCACAATTTTTTTATTGTTGCACGAGAGAGAGTTAGTTGACAACATGTTTGAATAGAATAAAAATGGAGCTTCATGTAGTCATCGGACCTTAATATCCTCACTTTGCCTATGATAGCTCTGGCTATTTATTGGCTGTATAGAGTACATCGTACATACTGTACAGCCAATAAATAGTACACTGTACAGTACATAGGTGGATTCCATCATTAGGACTTTTTCTGACACAAAGTATGTATTCTGGTATAGTAAAGTTGCTATTGTGGCGGGTAGCCNGTGTTTTTATTACTGAAAACAAACCTTATAAATTTGCTGCTGGTGAAGTAGCCAGGCACAAATTTTTTATTGTTGCACGAGAGAAAGCTATTTGATAACATGTCTGAATAAAATAAAAATGGAGCTTCAGCTTGTCATTGGACCGTAATATCCTCACTTTGCCTATGAAAGCTCTGGCTATTTATTGGCTGTACAGTACATCGCATGCCTGCACAGGTGGATACCATTTTTTTTTTTTTTTTTCGGGTAGAGGGCCGAACCTCCTACGAGGTCCCCGCGCAAAAGGGGCGCGCGGGGTATGTGAGACTCAACGATCTGCATGGTGTTGTGAGCAGACCGCGGGCCCAAGGATTTTAGGACCCACCCACTAAACGACTCCCCTGCACTCTTACACCCGACGTCCGATCCCCTCCGAGGTCAGAACCCGGATGAGGTAGGGGGGCTACCGCGGTCAACACTACAACCAGACGGCGCGGCTCACCCCAAGGACGCCCAGCCGACGGAGCCTTCGAGGCGAATCGAAGGCTCTGAAACGTCGGCCGTCTCGGTACGGCAGCCCGTCGGGCCGCCCAGACGGTGCCGCTGGTGTCCCGGAATACCCCGCTGGACCAGAACCAGCCTGCCGGGTCGGGACGCGATACACCGTCGACCGGTCGCTCTATTCACTCCACGGCAGCGCGCTAGAGTGCTGGTAGCGCGCCGCGCGGCCTCACCCCCTCAGGTCGCCCCTTGACCTTCACCGGGGGGAGGCCGCCACCTACAGGGGCCGGGACGTACGGGCGTATTCCCGCCTCCGGCCCCCGGCTCGACGGCGACGGATCGGTGCGGAAAGGGAAGAGCTCTCCCTCTCTCGCTCCGCCGCCTCCTTCTGCGAGATGGTGGACTCGCAGAAGTCGAGCATCGCCTTCCAGGACGCATCGCTGCCGAGCATCGTAGCCACGACGCGCGGCAGCGAGAGGTCCTCTCCAATGACCGCGACGAGGGCGGCGCGTTGCTCGTCGAATCCAGAGCAACGCGCCAGCGTGTGTTCCGCTGTGTCATCCTCGTCGCGGTCCGCGCAGTGATGGCACTGCGCCGTCGGTTCCCTTCCGGCTATCTTGTGCAAGTACCGGCCAAAACAACCATGGCCGGTCAACATTTGCGTCAGCCGGAAGGTACAGGTGGATACCATCATCAGGACTTTTTTTTGGCACAAAGTACGAATTCTGGTATACTACAGTTGCTACAATTAAAATTATTTTTGTTTGTCTCGAGTATTGACAGTAGCTATCACGTAGTGAGTATTAGATAGTCGATGAAAATACGCATTGAAGCTAAAACACAAGCATAGTGATAGTGAATGAAATAATACTTACTGTGGAGTCTTTGAACGAGTGCTTGTACTGTATCTACTAATAGTGAGCCTCAAGGTTGGACAGAAGATTAACAATGGACACGAAAATTCGAGTACCCTACGAGTTAATTTAGGGAAACCAATTTTCTTTTTCCGGTAATTCGTTTCTCCCTAAAAATTTTCGTCAGTGACCTTTGACTGGCTTGGTACATATACAGGATGTTGTTTAGAGGTTTTCTACAGGGTGTATTGGTTTAATGATGTTTCTACAGGGTGTAATGATTTTGTTCCCGTAACGAAACTAAGATGGGCCGATGTGGTGGGGATTCCTTATATTACAGTAAATAATAAATATATTTGTATATTACTTTTTAATTCATCACTATATTATATTTATACTGTGATACACTTTACCATTATTATCTTAATGATCTTTATCTTTTAAATTATATCCTGTTGCTCCCTCTTTAATCCATTGATAATAACTTATTAATGAGCTATGTGATGATAGTAATGATGATAATTATAATTCCGTTTTTATACAAGTTTTTGTTTTGTTAACGGTACATATTTTGTATTGTATGTACGAGTCTTATCTGTGTACAAACTATACATGTAAAATTGCTTCTCTTGACTAAATCATTCATCAATACAGAGCCCAAGTCAGACGAGTATAAGGCCCACCTGACGGTGAGCGGTTACCGTCACTCATGTACATCAGCAATGCTACGAGCTCAGCCAAGCCACTGGCCTACTATCCAGTACTGTTTACAAAAATCGTTTAATTTTTTTTTTGTACCTAAGCTGATAGATAGCCTAAGAGGTTTTTTTTATTGCTTATTTGGGTGGACGAGCTCACAGCCGAGTTTGTTTGTTTGTTTGAACGCGCTAATCGCAGGAACTACTGGTCCGATTTAAAAAAAATCTTTTAGTGTTAGATAGCCCATTTATTGAGGAAGGCTGTACCAATACAAGCGGAGCACCAATAAAGAATGTTTCAAAATCGGGGTTTTTTTTCGAACAAAGAAAACGAAAAAAGAATTATCAGAATCGGTTTAAGCATTTTCGAGAAATCGGTGAACATACATGAATAAAAAAATGGTGGTCGAATCGATAACTTCCTCTTTTGGAGTCGGTTAAAAAACGTGATTTTGGTACCATACATAGCTCCTTAACATTCTATTATTCAAATATATTTCCTATTTCTACGTAAATGAAGGCGCGGGTAAAATTTAGCGTTATGCCAAAGTAAATATTCCACGCGGACGAAGTCGCGGGCAGAAACTAGTAACTTATCAAGGTAATGGGTTGAGTTCATTCTCTGTGTACTGCTTGCTCAATAATTGTTATTCACTAGTTTACTATTCGCGTAGATTGAACGCTTCGTAATTAAACTCTATTCATTGCTTCGAGCACTTAAACTTAACTTCAAGTTTCCGCCTATAAAATACATGTTCATGATAATTGTCTAGGACTAGACTAGAGGACTAGGAAAGACAGAAAAAAAAATGATGACACCAGAGACTTCGTTTTTTCTGTCAATTTAAATATTGCGGCTCAAATTCAATAGGGGAGTCGATATTATGTATTTATAAAAACTAGAGGTCCCGCAGTAGTCGAAATTCGACTATAATTAATTGGAATTGTAAGTTTGTACACTATTAGGATTGTATTTTATACTTCTATAATCACAAATTTCGCCAAGGCTACACTATAAAAAATATTAATAAAGACAAACATATTTAATCTATCAATTTGACCACAGACGTCAAGAACAAAAGTTTGACAATAAATAGTATGCATGCGTGTGTGCGTCAAATAGATGGTATGTAGTGCGTGTAATGTTTTCTTTATTGATTTAATGTATCTTTTATGCATTATTTAAAAAAAATATTAGCATTGTGCACTTCTTCTCTATATTCTCTATAAGTGTGGAAAATTTCATACTCCTCCGTCCGCGCAATTTTTGTAAAAAGGGATACAAAGTTTTTGCTTCACGTATTAATATATAGATGTTTAAAATTATGTTCAGCAAGTTAGTCAATGTTGTGCCCTTAATATGCTCGTAGGGTCAAAGCGATTAATTGGCGTCGCATTTAAGCGAGTGCAATCGCGATATCGCCTCAAACGGTGTGAAATATAGCGGGAGCTTATTTAGTGAGCAATCGAGATTTTTGAGTTTTTAACAAAATATCGTTGAGCAGGTCACGTTTCTTTCATTATCTGATGTTATAGAATTATTTAAGACAAGCGGCCCGCTCCGGCTCCGCTCGGGTCTTTATCAAAAAAATCAACGATATTTGACGTTGTTTTATTTTTTAAAATAAAAGAACACTTATTGCGGCATAACTATAATAGTTAGACATATGTTGTTGCGACACTTTTTGTAAAGAAATAATGTGTTCTACAAAGTCGTAATACATTATTTTATTCTATCATCAATAGTTTTCGCAGGGCACGCGATGTAAATAATATTTTAGGTTATTTTTTTACACCTTTATTATTGGCGTTTTAATAAGGATTCCTAGTTTTTTTTTCAAAAAATATTATGGCTTATGTCACTCGGGAATAGTGTAGCTTCAAAACAGTGAAAGAATTTTTCAAATCGATTCAGTAGTTTCAAAGCCTATTCAATACAAATAAACAAACAAATCTTGCCTCTTTATTATATTACTATAGATAGTAGACGACACAAATTAAATGCCCTCGACATAAGGTTGAAGTTTCAATGACATGCAATAGTATCCTCGTATATCAGTGTGTGTACTCGTTTGAAGCAATGTAACTATGCCAGTGTTCGAATCTCGCAGTGAAAAGTTTTTGGAATGAAGCCCCTTACGGGACGATACGGAGGAGTACCCTAACCGGGAAAAAACGCCCGTAACGTAAGATTTTTATTAGTAATGCACGCAGTGTACGACTTAACTTTGTAATAACGTACAAATTGGTAATACACACAGTGTACGACTTAACTTTGTAATAATGTACAAAAAATATAAAAAAAATTTTATCATTCATTGACCACGATCTCAGAGCGTTCATTTGCGCAATACACTAACTCTTATGCAAACAACCGTGAATGAAGTGTACCACAATAAGTTCGCACGTTACCGAATGACCATGGGTTGTTGCGAAACCTCCAGTTTTATTTTCTTTATACCTCGAATAGAACTTAAAATTAATATTTTTATAATAAGGAACTTCGTTCATATCCAGTGTCCCACGACACAATATAATATCTTTTTTTTTTGAAGAAATATTTATTTATCACCTGTTTGTGACGGACCGACAAAATGAAGGAATAACATAGTGTAATAAATATCGAGCAAACAATTTTCGTAGTTAGTGGTAATGGAATGTATTGTAAACATCACCACCGCTTCCAAACATAATGACTTCCAAAATATTGTTATCCCTGTACTAGTACCGACATCTGTCGTCACATAGCAAAACCAGATATAGAAACAACTGGAATATATCTTGAATGTTCTGGAACATTGTAGACATAGTCGAAACAACAATTAAAGCGTGGCATAGACGACATGAAACGAGTTATATTTGGCGCGAAAAAGAGGAGTGAATTGGTATAGTGAAGTCTTCGTTAATTTTCGTAATAAATAATTAATATTTCGGTGAAGATTTTTATTTATCTTGGGTAAGCTGGTAAGAATATTTATGAGCTTCATATAAAGTGTCATATAATATTAAGCTATTGTATAGCTTTTATCGCGGGCTTTGAGCGCGGTGACCGAATCAAGAAATTCCGTAACGAAAATAAAACCTAACACCTCCCACTCCGCCTACCATGTAGCTCGCGTTCAACACATTCACACGTTGCGCTTGTGTAGTGTTAGTGTATAGGCGCGGCGTGACGTCGCACTGCATGCGCATCATGAAAAGTCTGCCCATCTCTCTCTCGCGCGGTCTAGCTTATTAGTGTGAAGGGGACAGTTAATGTTTTGTTTTTGTTAATCTATATATAAATACATGAAGCAAAAACTTTGTATCCCTTTTTACGATAATTGCGCAAACGGAGGAGTATGAAATTTTCCACACTTATAGAGAACATAGAGAAGAAGTGCACAATGCTAATATTTTTTTAAAATAATGCATAAAAGATACATTAAATCAATAAATAAAACATTACACACACTACATACTATGTATTTGACGCACACACGCATGCCTACTATTCATTGTCAAACTTTTGTTCTTGACGTCTGTGGTCAAATTGAGAATAGATTAAATATTGTTTGTCATTATTAATATTTTTTTATAGTGTAGCCTTGGCGAAATTTGTGATTATAGAAGTATAAAATACAATCATAATAGTGTACAAACTTACAATTCCAATTAATTATAGTCGAATTTCGACTACTGCAGGACCTCTAGTGTTTATAAATATAGCGTGGTCTTCTTTTATTATTGTTCTAATATGAAATTATTATTGTCTAATTATAATTGCATAAGTTGATAAAAAATGCTATGCAATAGCTTTACCACACACACGTGTTTTTTTTTAAATATGTATTTGAATCTCATAGCTTGCTGTGGCAATTTTGCTTCTACATCACTAAGTTATAAAAAGAAATCGAGCGATCCCGAGAATATTCGCACCGCTTACTGCGAAATCGGCAACTACCGACAATTAAGTGTTGAAACTCAATTACATAAAGTTTGAAGAAAACGGCGTCTCATTCACGCTTCGAGCGGTAACCATAAAGTGGTTTAATGGGGGAAAATATCGACTTTATAGCCGTTGCGGAATTGCTTAACAACCCTTGCTATTTATGGGATAAGTGCATCCAAACAATTTGTTGTTCGGTTAACATGTATGAACGAACACGGTATGAGCAGATGAGACCTAGTTGAATTCACCTCTGCATTTTGAAATTATTTATCTAATTAATAATTTCAAAATGCAGTTTGTTTCGCCGGTTCTTCTCAGGACTGTGGCTTTTTTTGGAACCGGTGGTAGAGTTAACATTTTTATTTATATTTTGACATTCAACAAGTGTGTCATACTGACACCTAAGTTGAAATAAATGATTTTGAATTTGAATTTGAATAAAAAAAACTTATCTGATTTGTGAATTTCTTTTGAAATGTAACAAATGCAATGAGAGCGATTAGTCTCTCTTAAGTTATTAAGCATAGAGTTAATATTTGTCACGAAAGTGGATCTAGTAATCAAGAGTCGTCGTGGCCTAAAGGATAAGACGTCCGGTGCATTCGTGTTACAGCGATGCACCGGGTGTTCGAATCTCAGGCGGGTACCAATTTTTCTAATGAAATACGTACTCAAAAAATGTTCACGATTGACTTCCACGGTGAAGGAATAGCATCGTGTAATAAAAATGAAAGCCGCAAAATTATAATTTGCGTAATAACTGGTGGTAGGACCTCTTGATCCAAGCAATAAAAAAAAAACTAAGTATTGAAATAAATATCATACTTGTTACTCTTTGGAACTAAGGCATAAATATCGAAAAAGAAAAAGCAGTAAGTATTGAATGAAAATTTCGTTCCGACTCTAGAATCAGTGCAGCGGACTTTGACGTTTTTATGGATTCAATTTTGCCGTCCAAATTAGTTCGCGAAGTTGTATATGCGCTGTCTTTGTGATCCGAACTCTTTTTGATTAGTGATGAAACTATGAAATTGGAGAAGTTGTTACGCATTCAGGGATTGCTTGAGTGCTTTTGTAGTGCTTTTGTTCAGAAGTAAGCTAATAAATACCTGCAAATTTGAAATCAATTGATCCGATCTCAAGTATTTATATTAGGTTTCGTTATTTCCACGAATTATTTAAAATATTTGAACGAAAATCGAGAATTAATTTCGTCTTATATTCGATATTCTATTCTATTTTTCTATTGATTTTATATAAGCAACGCAATATTGATACGAAAATTTATATTGCTGAAAATAATGATTGAAACATATTTGCAAATTTGTATTTAGTTTATTAATGTTGGACGTATAAGCCAGAATGCATGACTGTTATGACCGTTTTTCAATAAAGATATTCAGGGCTACAATACCGGCCTGGACTTTGTAAGTCTTACAGTCATTTAATACGTGTGCTCTGAGGAATTGTTCGAGATGATACCGTCATCTCGTTTTTACCATCGCACTGCCCGTCACCGGAGTAGAGTTCATCCATACTATCTGGAGCCACTGTGGTCATCCACAGTGCGTTTCCAGAGGTATTTTTTGCCACGTTCCGGCTATGGAATGAGCTCCCTTCCACGGTGTTTTTTGAGCGCTATGACATGTTCTTCTTCAATCGAGGCTTATGGAGAGTATTAAGCCGTAGGCAGCGGCTTGGCTCTGTCCCTGGTATTGCTGAAGTCCATGGGCGACGGTAACGACTAACCATCAAGTGGGCCGCATGCTCGTCTGCCTACAAGGGCATAAAAAAAATGGTATCAGAGAATGCTTCTGTTTACTTTGAATCTTCATCGCCTTTTTTTTCGACCCCAACTGGAAGCGGTATGCCGGTGCTGTCATGAACCATCAGAAAACATTACATAGATTCCGTATTGTTAATAGTATTGACATAAAAAAATAGCTCAATAGGTATCTTAATTTCCGGTACAACAATTCACGCAACTAAAACACCACGGCCAAAATAAATAACTCAGAAATAACCCTTATATGTATAAAGAAAGCAAAAACGAACCGCCACAGTACATTTGCGTCGAAGTCAGTGTTCAGTTGAATTGCGACAGTCGCCTGGCCAAATGCCAACGGCATAATGCACGGTGCATTCCGCGCCCGTAATCTGCGACAAATTGGTCACCGAATGACGTGAGTTAGGAAATCATTTCGTGTCTGACTCCTTCACAACTTTGTGTTTGGTGACTCCGTTTCTAATCCCCGTACAAATAAATACATAGTGAAAAAAGGATGTTTTTAATGGACATATTTAGAAAAAATCATAGTAGAATGGATATGTAGGTGATAATAATATATCGTCGCCCGTAACATGTCTTGTCGGATCCCCGGATCCACTCTCGGTACTTTTAGGCTTCTCAAGTACCGTTCACTGTCCTCGTTGAACTCGTCGGATACGACGAAGAATTCCAAGAGTAAACTGACCCAAAAACACAGCCCACTGTGTTTCTCGCCGGATCTTTTCAGTGAGTCGCGATTTCGATACGGTAGTGGATTCTGCAAAGCACTGCTCTTGTTAGGGCTAGCGTTGGCAAATTCTCTTAGGTTGAGCCCGTGAGCTCACCTACTCGTCCAGGCGTACCTGGAAAAGCCCCCTGGGCTACCAGCGTATAGGTAGGGTAAAAAGTCCTAGTCAGGACTCAACTATAAGTGCAGCAACCACATTAAGGTTAAACTTAAAACCGGTGATCGTAATTAAATGCGTAAATTTTGTGTCTGCGTTGATCTTGAGGAATTTTTTTTTCTGGATTTAATTTGATGTGGATCATGCTTATTAAATCAGCTGATTGCCACCGCATTGATGTCTTCGAGATGTGGTGCTGGAGGAAGATGCTACGAATCCCGTGGACAGCATATCGGACTAACGCATCTATATTAAGACAGCTCAATATCCAAACTAGACTCTCTACCATATGTTTCAAATCTCCGTCCGACCAAATCCGCATCACTCTGGATACCATAGTCTACGATGCCATACACACCGTCTAGAACAGGGGAAAATGGCGAAACATCATCCAGAGAAGGACAATGGGAGGAAATGGTCACGAACCTCAGACATGAGGAATGCGACTAAGGGAGGCGAAGGATCATGCTTACCATAAAAATGTGTTATCACTGGCAGTACACCGGCATGCAAACATATGTATTCAACACCGTAGGATAAGATGAAGTGGTCCTAATTTAACATGCTAGATTTGACTCAAACAAAGATACGAGCACAGATATTGAAATTAAATATTAAAATTATAATTTGTGTAATTACTGGTGGTAGTACGTCTTGTGAGGGTAAGTACCACCACCCTGCCTATTTCTGCCGTGAAGCAGTAATGCGTTTCGGTTTAAAGGGTGGGGCAGCCGTTGTTCTTTAAAAACTGAGAACTTTGGTGGCATTTACGTTGTAGATGTCTATGGGCTCCAGTAACCACTCAACACCAGGTAGACCGTGAGGTCGTCCACACACCTATGCATTAAAAAACAATTCAGCTCTATTTTTGCGTCAACGCAGTAATGCTTGAAGCCAATTGAGACATAAATCTAAGTCTGGCGGAATTCACGGTATAATAATTATCCTTGTACTTTAAAAACGGAGACCTTAGAATTCATATCTCAAGGCAGGTGGTGGCATTTACGTTGTAGATGTCTATGGGCTCCAGTAATAACTCAACACCAGGTGGGCCTTGAGGTCATCCACACACCTAAGCATTAAAAAAACAAATCAGCACTATTTTTGCGTCAACGCAGTAATGCTTGAAGCCAATTGATACCTAAATCTAAGTTTTAAACTGGGTGGCGGTATTCACGGTATAATATCACTTAACAACAGTTCGAAATTGGAGTTTTTTTTTTATTGCTTTGATGGGCGGATGAGCTCACAGCCCACCTGGTGCTAAGTGATTACTGGAGCCCATAGACATCTACGGCGTAAATGCACCACCCACCTTGAGATATCAGTTCTAAGGTCTCAAGTATAGTTATAACGGCTGCCCCACCCTTCAAATTCACCCACAATGTGTTTCTAGACGACAAGATTTTCGAGGTATCTACAAAGCAGCTCCGATGCCAAAAATACAAGAACGAAAAGCAAAATCATTTTCCCTATCCTCTTAATCAATTATCAGGCACCTAATAGATTGCCTGTTGGATTAACCGTTTTCTGATTACGTTGCATCTCAAGGGACCCATAGAAGAGAGCAAATACGCACATATCTTAATTTATTGGCAACGAGATCACGAGATGTCTATTCTAGTTAAGGGCTTCAAGATTATTTATTAGAGGAGCATTTTTGTACAACATTTTAATCACGGAACTATATTACAGTTGCGCGAAGCCATTTTTTTCTCAGTTTACAATTGTAGTTAGAGGTTGCAAGTTGGTTATTAATTGTCACCCAATTTTGGCCGTGTGGTCTGGTATATAAAAAATCTATACTTGTAATATCGTAAAAATTGACTAAAATATCCAATGGAGAAAGGGTAGCAGTATTTACTGAGTATTATACATTAATGTGAACTGAAGTTCTTCCAGCCAATTATGGCATAAATAAAATTGATTTTTTTTTCCTACCTATGCTGATAGCCTTGAGAGGCTATTTCAGCTTCACCCTAACGTGTGTAGGTGAGCTCACGGGGCTCAAACCGGAGAGTTGCTAACACTGACTCTAGCAAGAGCAGTGCTTCGCAGAATCTACCACCGGATCGGAAACGCGACCCACTGAGAAGATCCGGCGAGAAACTCAGTGGGCTGTGTCTAGGGGTTAATTCGCTCGTCGAGCCCTTCGTCACAAGCGACGGGTTCGACGAGGACGGTGACCGGTGCTTGTGGTGCCTAAAAGCACCGTTAATGGATCGGGAGGATCCGTAATGACGTGTAAAATTGATATTATCAAAGGTACGGCTAATTTTCTGTCTATCGCTTTACTGTACTATCTGACCACCTCATCTTTTTATCAACATCTGCAAAACATTCACGTGTCTCTCACACATCGATTACATGTATAAGTTTGGACGCAAAATGGTTTATTTCTAAAACAAATACTAAAACACTCAAGACTTTGACTCTTCATCCTGAACGCAGTGAGCCACCTTGAGACATGCATACAATGTTTTAAATGTCATAAAAACGATTGAACATCAAGTAGGTTGGGAGAAAATCTTAAAAACAGCGCTTTTATTATGGAGCAGTCAAACTCGGCCGCCTTGTAGGTGTGATCCTTGATTGAACTCTGATCCTGTCACTACCAAACTTCACAGGATGTCACGCTATGGAAATCTGAAGATTTCTTCACATACATATGTAATAGATACCGTGTCACGCAGAGTTTTTTTTATTTACTGCTTAGATGGGTGGACGAGCTCACAACCCACCTGGTGTTAAGTGGTTACTGGAGCCCATAGACATCTACAACGTAAATGCGTCACCCACCTTGAGATATAAGTTCTAAGGTCTCAGTATAGTTACAACGGCTGCCCCAGCCTTTAAACCGAAACGCATTACATACTGCTTCACGGCAGAAATAGGCAGGGTAGTGGTACCTACCCATGCGGACTCACAAGAGGTCCTACCACTAGTAACCAGTGAAGTCAGGACATGATTACTCATTATTAGCTTGTAGCAATTTATTCACATCCTTAATGACATTCGTGACGCTTACGTTCAAACCACTAGATTCTTTGTGCCTTCATGTTCCGTTTCTTTTTATTCTTGTAAAAGTGAATTTCCCTTTAATCTCCATTTTAAAATTCGCAAATGCCCCTGCGGCTCTATTAGAAAAAAGGTCGATTTTGCAATTCGCCAATTCGTTATTTAAATTACGAAGACTGTCCGATTCCTTTTCCTTTAGGAAGAATACGAAATTTACTATCCGAGGGAATAAGTCTTTCAGATTGTTCCTTATAGATTGACTATATTAACTGTAATTAAATTTACTGATACGTAATATCCAAGTCGAACTAGAGAATCTAATGCAGAATTAATTTTAATTCTCTTAGTTTTTTTTTGTTCAGATATGAGCCCGGGGCTGTTTTGATATGTGAAGTGGAAGACTCATCTTTGACTCCAAACCTCATGATAGATTTGGTGGTGTGATAAAGTGGTTACCGTAAACCATGAACATCAACGTGACTGCCATCACCTAGCTTTGTAACGTGAGGCCAATTTTAATTGTTGTTTTAGAACAACTGTTCCACCCTTCAAACTGGAACGCATACCCGTATCGCAGAAAAAAATATGGGATAGCACTTCGAGCTCACACTACGCCCTACCTCCACTGATGAGACCTCATAATCTGGTATTGCCAAATCAAAATACACGTACGTCTAATTTCGAAACTTGGCCAACCGTACCCTTTTGGACGTGGAAGGCGACGTTCGCGACCCGCACGCTGCCAAAGCAATATCATTATTTCATAGCACCAAGATTAGGCCCCTCAGGCCGACTCGCGGCGTTCGATGATGACGAAAAAGCAAAGCTGCTGGCCGATACATTGCAAACCCAGTGCACGCCCAGCACTCAATCCGTGGACCCTGTTCATGTAGAATTAGTAGACAGTGAGGTAGAACGCAGAGCCTCCTTGCCACCCTCTGATGCGTTACCACCCGTCACCCCGATGGAAGTTAAAGACNTTCTCAGCGGGTCGCGATTCCGATCCGGTAGTAGATTCATTCGCGAAACAATTGCTCTTGAGTTGTTAGGTCTCCTTCGGAGGCGCTCGGGCAGTTGTTAGCAAATCCCACCCCTCTTGGCTGAGCCTTTGCTCGCCCACCTGTCCTGGTGAAACTGGAAAGGCCTTCGGGCCACCAGTAAACTTTAAATCATAAAAAAGCACCAAGATGGCTTCGGAAACGCTCCTCCATGTTTATTGTTAACTGTTTTTCTTTAAGATTGCTGTTTCGAATTTGGCAAGGAGACTTGAAGAGCTCCGAAATCATGTTTAGGGATGCGATGTTCGAATGCTAGTTGAATATCGATGTACGATCACAATAATGTGACCAGTGGCGATGGGTGCGCTGTTTAATTTTTGTAATTTTGATTTCTTCAAACACATTTGATTTCCAAGAACAGGAAAATTTGAATATATTTTAAAGAATGCGTTTGTCGTGAAAGAGGAAATGCGAAAGAAGTGTATGATTTTTTATTTATTGCTTAGATGGTTGGACGAGCTCACAGCCTACCTGGTGCTAAGTAGTTACTGGAGCCCATATACATCTACAACGTAAATGCGCCACCCAACTTGAGATATAAGTTCTAAGGTCTCAGTATAGTTACAGCGGCTGCCCCACCCTTCAAACCGAAACGCATTACTGCTTCACGGCGGAAATAGGCAGGGCGGTGGTACCTACCCGTGCAGACTCACAAGAGGTCCTACCACCAGTAAATGACGATTCCATGATTGCAGAAATAACGTATGTTAGACCTGAATAAAAAGAGGTCAAGCTGCGCCGACCCTACATAGTGTGGTAAGAGCAAGAAGGTTTAAAATCGGTATAAAAATATTTGGTCTATTGTCAGTATTCAGGAAGAAAACACAGGGAAACGGTTATATAGACAATATGGAACATGCGTCCACATAATTCACTACTAAGTCTGATCATAAATTGGCAAGGCTTTATTACATTTCCGAGATTGTTGGATATCAGAACGAGGCTATATTTATCGATAAATATTAACGTGTCCCATCCTTGACTTCGAACTGATTGTTCAGTGTTATTTCGTTTGTATTATTCTTATTCTTATTATCGTGTGTACTATTTAAACTTTAATGTTTATAGGTCGCTGTTTTGATATTACTATCATTGAAATAAGTACCTCAGCTGTTTGTTGATTAGGTTCATATGTGATCGCATTTCGTTTCTCTACGTTTCTGGATTTATAATCTTTAACTGTCATGACATTTTGGTACCGAGATTTTTGGATGTCCGAATTAGTTTCCTCAGTATGGGCGTGCAGCTCTGTGAAAAGTGAAGTTTAAATTCGTTCCAGTAATATTTTCGCTCCCAAATAAGGAGATTGTCGATTCTAATGTATTTTATGCCTGCAACCTCAGAACTTTTTTCTAGTTGATCCAATTTTAATTCTTTCTTTTATTTAAAATCTTCTACTCTTCATGTGGCTCCACTCAATTTTTATCAAGAGCTGACCTGAAGTTTTTCAGTTATCCTTAATAATGATGAAATTCCCATATAAATACGTTGAGCTTGGTTTTCTCTTTTGTTAAAAATTTTAAACGCCTTACCTTATTTTTTAAAAAGACACCCAATGTAAAAGTTCTCTCAATTTTTCATTAAATGAAGTTTAATGCTGACACGATCTAAATTAATTGCTTCACAGTGAACTACAAAATGCGAGTAAGCTGACATCGTTTATTTTCCTTACGAAAACACGTTAGGAACACATAAGCCTTGCTCCTGACGGGTATCTTCGACAGATTAGTGACCGTCAAAGTTATGAGATAAAGCGATTTTAATTTTATTGTTTTACTAGACAGACGACATTTCAGCTTACATGGTTTTGACAAGTTCGCGTATGCTCTATATCTATATATTAATACGTGAAGCAAAAACTTTGTATCCCTTTTTACGAAAATTTCGCGGACGGAGGAGTATGAAATTTTCCACACTTATAGAGAATATAGAGAAGAAGTGCACAATGCTAATATTTTTTTAAAATAATGCATAAAAGATACATTAAATCAATAAAGAAAACATTACACACACTACATACAATGTATTTGACGCACACACGCATGCATACTATTTTTTGTCAAACTTTTGTTCTTGACTTCTGTTGTCAAATGGAGATTAAATATTGTTTGTCTTTGTTAAAAATTTTTATAGTGTAGTCTTGGCGAAATTTGTGATTGTAGAAGTATAAAATACAATCATAATAGTGTACAAACTTACAATTCCAATTAATTAATGTCGAATTTCGACTACTGCGGGACCTCTAGTAATGTGAATTTGGTCACATATTAAGACATGCGGTACTCTCATTTGTATTTTTACTAATTATGTGGACTTGACGATCGCAGTATGCTGATGTACTCAGAGAAATCTCTTACTCATTATACAGTGCTTAATAGATGTGTTGATGTTATTCCTAGCAACTAAACAGTTATTTTATCAAAAATATCACGATTATCAGTTGCTTACAACCATGAATTGTTTAGGGTGTCTTTTAAGACGTGCAAATTTTAATTCCTGAATTATTGCTATATTCATTTTGTTTTGTAGCAGAATAGGAATAGCGCGAACATATTGCTGTGGGTCGATGATACGTTTATTTAGTCGAACTGTTTCGATTTGCCTGTGAATTTCAGCACGACCATTCAAAACGCTATAATCGGACATCTTGGACCAAACTAAAAGACGTAATTTAATATTAATTATTTTGAAGAAAACGGTATTAATTGCAGCCGTTTACGGTATAATGTTCGCTTTTCTTACAATATAACGGATAACCGACGAGTCGTCTAACAAGAGCTTTCCTTTGATACTGTACGATGAAAGCACAAATTATATACAAATTTATTGTTTTGTTTTTGTTCCTACGGTAAGTCTAGAAGCTATGATTTTGCAAGCATTACTTTTTGTTATTTTTTGTTGATTGCATAGATGGGTGGACGAATTCAGAGCCAATGGGTTGTTAAGTGGTTACCGGAGCCCAAAGACATCTACAAACGTAAATGCCGCCACCCACCTTGAGATATGAGGTCTCAGCATAGTTACAGCTACAATTGTGAGCGACCTCAGATAACTAGCTAGTTTCTGTTGTACACTGTCGCCTTCTGTCCTAAAGATAACGTGTTTTCTCTTGTATAGAATAGTCGACCTCTACAATTAACTCATGTGTCAAGGTATTAATAATATAGTCTGTGTATAGATCGTGTGTTTATCTATATATATAAAAATGAATTGCTGTTCGTTAGTCTCGCTAAAACTCGAGAACGGCTGGACCGATTTGGCTAATTTGGGTCTTGAATTATTTGTGAAAGTCCAGAAAAGGTTTGAACGGTAGATAAATATGAAAATGCTCGGAATTAACTAAAAAAAACAACGTTGCTTTCCCTTTGATGTATCACCCGTCGGACGGATTCCTTTTGTTTGTTTCAAGTTTATTTTATACACAATTTTATATATTTTATTTATCGATTGAGGCACTACGAAGTACGCCGGGTCAGCTAGTCGAAAATAAAAATAAATCTAAGGGTGAACGAACTCTTCCCCAACTCGATCGAAACTTCGTAATGACTTCTTTCATAAGTAAATATAAGTCTCATTCAACGGTTGGAGTTGAGACAATCACGACCTGTCCCAGAGTTTCATTGCTTTTTCATAGTATTACAAAGAGAATTAATTCCGAGTTCTCGCGCACTAGTTGGAAGAGTTTTAGCGTCTCCTTTCCCAGTATTACTGTATCGGTTTAACTTTTCGAATTTCTTATTAAGTTCCTTGTTTTATTTTTTTGCTGGTATTACAGAGAAATGTAAGCGGGAGACGGGCGATTGTGAATAGGGACGAATGTATTAATAAAACTTTGATCTGGAGTGTGCGAATGGTGACATTAATAAAAAGATTTTTGGAACAAAGTTCCTTATGGGACGATGCGGAGTGGTACCCTAACCGGGAAAAAACGTCCGTAACGTAAGATTTTTATTAATAATGCACACAGTGTACGACTTAACTTGGTAATACCCAACAAGGAATAAAATATTTGTATTTTATTTTTATCAATAAAAAATATATACCCGAATAATTATTTTCTTTATACCTCGAATAGAACTTAAAATTAATATTTTTATAATAAGGAACTTCGTTCCTATCCGGTGTCCCACGACGCCACACATCTTTTTTTTTTCAGTTCGGAGTCGTCGTAGCCTAAAGGATAAGAAGCCCGGTGCATTCGTATCAAACTATGCGACTGTATCGGTGTTCGAATCCCACAGGCAGATACCAATTTTTCTAATGAAATACGTACTTATTAAATGTTCACGATTGACTTCCACGGTGAAGGAATAACATAGTGCAATAAAAATCAAATCCGCAAATTTATAATTTGCGTAATTCTGGTGGTAGAACGTCTTATGAGTTCGCACAGTTTGTGAAGGGTGGGACAGCCGTTGTATTGTAAAAACTGAGATGAGATCTCATACCTCAAGCTGGGTGACGACAATTACATTGTAGATGTCCATGGGCTCCGGTAACCACTTAAAAAACCCAATGAAAATCATGTTGCGGTATTTATGTCAGACGTTGTAGGTTCGTTAATTGACCTCTTCAAGTCCTTTGTTTTTGCCAATAACTCGGTTTTTGTGTAGTGTGATGTCATCATTGCTGACGTCACTATCACTGTTGACATTGACAGGCGGCGCTGGAGCGGAAAAGAAAATTGCGCGTTCAGAATTTCTTCCGAGCTGTTTTCTTAGGCTTGTGGTTTGTTATTTGTTCTACGTGTTCGCAGAAAAATTTCACTCGGAATATATGCTATTTTTTGAATTGTTTAGATGGGTGGACGAGCTCACAGCCCACCTAGTGTTAAGTGGTCACTGGAGACAATAGACATATATAACGTAAATGCCGTCACCCACCTTGAGATATAAGTTCTAAGGTCTCAGTATAGCTACAGCGGCTGCTCCACCCTTCAAACCGAAACGCGTTACTGCTTCACGGCTGAAATAGGCGGGGTGGTGGTACCTATCTGTGCGGACTCACAAGAGGTCCTACTACCAGTAAAAACAGGTTGTCTATTTTCACCTACTTATAAGCTAATATTGCGGATGTGAAGTAATCCACTAGAGTTCTAAGCATGTATGTGCCTATTACACACATACCACCGGGACAAAACGTCAAAAGGAATAATAACAAAGCGTCTAACATAAAAAGAGTATTTAAAATCATCGAAACTAGGGTTTCCCGTTTCCAATGATACATAAAACACGGCCGCTGAGCTTGTGCGAAAGCTAGCGAAAAAAAAAACACCAAAAGATTTATGCCTTAATTTTGACAGAGTTCAGTACGATCTGGGGGCGGCATAAATAAGTTATGAGATTTATCGTCAGCAGGGCGATTGGAAAGAAAGAAGAAAAAAATGGACAAGATTTGAGTCAGAAATGGGGTGCTATATCAAGTAGTTTTCACGGTATGTTTTTGAATGCCAATCAAAGGTTTACTGTGGATGAACTAATGATCATAGATAATACACATAAATTAGTTATAGATGAGGAAGTCAAGGACTCAACAAAAATGTTTACGGGCGTCGGCCACTAGATGTCTTCGCTTCGATTAGTTTCTCATTGTTCCTGTAGATGGCAGTAACATATTACCTATCCTCCATTTTATTTTTAATGAAGGATTTTGTAAATTTTCTCAAAATACAAATTGATAAAATTTTGTGAATTTGTCTATAACAAATAAAGACTTGTATGTTTTTTTTTTTTGTATTTAGTTATACCATAATTAAATACCTTAACTTTAACAACATATAAGTTTAGAGGCATCCGCTACAAGATGTCGCTAGTTTCCATACAAAAAAAAAAGTCTTAAGTATGGTAGTTTCACGGCCAGCGGAACATACATTGGCGCGTTGCTCTGGATTCGACGAGCAACGCGCCGCCCTCGTCGCGGTCATAGGTGAGGACCTCTCGCTGCCGCGCGTCGTGGCTACGATGCTCGGCAGCGACGCGTCCTGAAAGGCGATGCTCGACTTCTGCGAGTCCATCATCTCGCAGAAGGAGGCGGCGGAGCGAGAGAGGGAGAGCTCTTCCCTTTCCGCACCGATCCGTCGCCGTCGAGCCGGGGGCCGGAGGCGGGAATACGCCCGTACGTCCCGGCCCCTGTAGGTGGCGGCCTCCCCCCGGTGAAGGTCAAGGGGCGACCTGAGGGGGTGAGGCCGCGCGGCGCGCTACCAGCACTCTAGCGCGCTGCCGTGGAGTGATTAGAGCGACCGGTCGACGGTGTATCGCGTCCCGACCCGGCAGGCTGGTTCTGGTCCAGCGGGGTATTCCGGGACACCAGCGGCACCGTCTGGGCGGCCCGACGGGCTGCCGTACCGAGACGGC